>JAFBJT010106645.1:0-17899 GCA_016785325.1 Chascanopsetta lugubris
GTTAGGGTTAGGGCTGAAGGGTTAGGGTTAGGGCTGAAAGGTTAGGGTTAGGGCTGAAGGGTTAGGGTTAGGGCTGAAGGGTTAGGGTTAGGGCTGAAGTGTTAGGTTTCGGGCTGAAGGGTTAGGTTTCGGGCTGAAGGGTTAGGTTTAGGGCTGAAGGGTTAGGGTTAGGGCTGAAGGGTTAGGTTTCGGGCTGAAGGGTTAGGGTTAGGGCTGAAGGGTTAGGGTTCGGGCTGAAGGGTTAGGTTTAGGGCTGAAGGGTTAGGGTTAGGGCTGAAGGGTTAGGGTTAGGGCTGAAGGGTTAGGGTTAGGGCTGAAGGGTTAGGTTTCGGGCTGAAGGGTTAGGTTTAGGGCTGAAGGGTTAGGTTTAGGGCTGAAGGGTTAGGTTTAGGGCTGAAGGGTTATGTTTCGGGCTCAAGGGTTAGGTTTAGGATTGTAATGCTTTGTGATTTCCTCTTGATGTCGTCATGTTTGAAATTGTGGTTGCAAATGATTGGTAAGCTAAATAAGGCGACCTTTGACCTTGTTGGGGTTATGGTTACAGAAAATGGTGCACTTGAATTTTTAAAGTCAGGCTGATTTGTAGCTTGCGTAGTAAAATGTGCAAAGAGGAGAAACACATCATCACATATCTTCATGCATCAGTGAAACCTCATTTTTTCTCTGGCGTGTTGTAGTGACCTAACTCTGTGAGCCAAATATGATCTAATGTGACCCACTGAGAGAAAATAGATGAGTGCAGACACTGGTGGCTGCAAGATGTCTACATCCAACTGATATATCACACTAAAGTGGATTCACATGATGTCAGAAGCAAAAGCTCTCTTTGTAAAGTGTCCTCTGAGGTTTTCAAGTTGAAAACTACGCCGTAAAAATGTCTGTTGCATGTTTTCACAATGAAGTCAGAGTTGATTTGTCAATAAACATCTTGCAGTGGAAAATTCAAATACATTTAAAAAAAGGTGCAGTGTGTTAGAATTGGGTCATTAAAAATATTATGAA
This sequence comes from Chascanopsetta lugubris, assembly GCA_016785325.1. Classification (NCBI taxonomy): domain Eukaryota; kingdom Metazoa; phylum Chordata; class Actinopteri; order Pleuronectiformes; family Bothidae; genus Chascanopsetta; species Chascanopsetta lugubris. Next base: position 1,003 of record JAFBJT010106645.1, read on the forward strand.
ATGATGACATAGTAACATTTTTATAAATGTATCATCACATAAATGTTTTCTTTTCCATTACCCTATCCCTAAACCCATTAATGTATATTTACATGAGGTGGGGGGTCCTCTCTATGGAGGCAGCCATGTTTTTACAGTAGTAAAAGTGGATGTACTAAACATCTTTTGAGCTCGAACGACAACTGAGGCCTACCATGGGTTCTCCTGCGTGCTCGGATGGGAAGGGTGAGGTGATGGATGCAATATGCAACTTCACCAGTACTTGTCACCAAATCTTACACACTGCACCTTTAAGAGATAATGACTAGTATGTACGAGCATTGGTCTTATGTGGGACACAGCAGGAGATTCTGAGCCAGTCTCTTTCACGAAAACTGGAATATTTCCAGTGCACCCAAACACCGAATCGACCCTCATCACCAAAAGCTCTTAAATCTCTTCAATGTTCAGATATTTGAGGTTTTTTGGGTGTTTTGTAAACATTGCGTCACGTCATAAACTCGCCCCCTTGATATCCTGCTGTGTTCTTACATGAGCTCATTCGTACATTAGTCATTGTTTCTTCAAGACGACGGGCCGGAGAAACTAAACAGCAACCTAATATGCAGCCCCACTGAATTATATGGCAAATAATCCAGAATTCAACGTATATATCTTGTGGCAGCACTCTTCAATCTGGACTTGTGCTCACCTCATCATCCAGCTCCCTCCGGCGGGCCTCCTCTGCACACTGTTGCAGCTCCTCCTGAATGACACGAGCGTACTCAAAGTCCTGCTCCTCTCTATGGGGACGACAGAGCAGACCTCATTATGATTCTAAATTAACACCAACACATGATGACACATATAATGACTTCATTATCTACATTCAGTGCCGTCATTTTCACTGTGCCTATGTTGACATAGAAATACAAATTGAGGAGAGCATGGAGCTAATTGGGGTCCTCCACCCGAAGACACTCTGAACCGCTAACTTTTTGATTAGAGGACAAACAATGAATTCACTTAATTCAATGCACTAAACTAAAAGTACAGATTTACATTTGTGAGACACATACAAAGTACCAGGCTAGGATTCAATAAGATACTAAATCCAATAAATATGTATCCTAATGATTAAATGATTTACTTTTCAGTTAAGCAACACAACTCTAAATCTAAAGACATTTGTGAACCAAGTACAGGAATTGAAAAAACAAAATAAAATAAATCTGGATCATCAGTGAGTGTGTTTGGATCAGAAAAGGCATGTTGTACGGTTTGAGCGATGCCACATTAGTAGAGGTGTTTGTTATGTTGATATTTGGGGGGGGGAGGGGGTCCGGGGTCACCTACAGCTGTCTGGACGCCTGTCTGAGGATGGCCCTTTGTTGGGCCCCCTGCTCCTCCTCCTCATCCTGTAGCCGCTTGGCCACACGGATGTCGTTCTGTACGAGCTGGTTCTTCTGGATGTTGGTGGTGTAATACTGCTCGACTGCAGAGAGAGGAACAGAAGAAAAGCAAATGTCAAGTGTGCAAGAAAGAAAGAAAGAAAGAAAGGAGGGATCTGGAAATCTGAATCCATAATTACTGTACTTCTTGAGTCTAAATCAGCGGGTTTTCATGTTTAATAATGGCTAAAAATGTTGTTTATTTGAAAGTTGGCTTGGCCTATTTCAGGCCCAGAGGACTTTCTGAGGAATCCTAAAAACAGACAGCAAATTATATGTCAGGTTTCCTGCACAGACAGGTCCAACAACTACTGTTCCAAAAGGGAGCCGGACAAAAACAAGTTAACATCAGAACAGTACGTTTCAGAGCCTGAGAATAATACAATACCTTTAAATACGGTTTATTTATGTGATGGTGAAGAGTAACCCTGATAACTACAGAGGAAGCTCCGGGACACAGGAAGTGTTGACTCAGTGTATCAGACTGGACAGCGGCTCATGTTTACCCCCAACACTGACACGTGGTATGGCTTGACATTGTACTTACTTTCCTGCTCCTGCAGGTTGTGTGCCAATGCTCCATCCTCCAGAACAGCAAAACACTGGCACACTGCAACCACAGAGGAGAGCAGCAACACGTCAGTGTTATGGGAAAAGGTTGACAAGAGTTACGGTTGAATGGGATGGGGATGCCAGTGTTTAATAACGTTTGCACTTTCACCAAAAGGTTGGGACCAGTGATGTTTAAAAAGGAAATAACGAGCAGATTCCTGTGTGTAATGATGGTATCTAAACAACACAGACAAAGGCAGGGTGTCCTCAAGACTAAATATTTATACACAAACATCTTTCAATCAAAATATTTAGTCAGTACAAGCTTATACCAGTTTCTCCTGGTTTGACATTCATATTAGCAGCCACATTTTCCACTGAATGTCACAGTCCTTGATAACAGTTGTAGAAAATATCATATTTGAGGGATCACGTGGACGATTCTCACTCTAATCACAAGGACATTTGTTGGATGTAGATACAGCCGCGAATAATCTGATCCGAATCATATCAATTTAAAAGACTGGATCAAAATGAGGCCCCCCAGTTAATGTGAACATAGCTCTAGTGCCCCAATTAATTACATCCAGACTGAATGAAATGGGGCAATATCCCTGATTACAACCCTAAGCATTACCTTGTCCTTAGGGAGTGTCACACATTATTTTAAGTGCATTTTAAGTTTTCAACCACAAAAAAAGAATCATTCTGACACTTTTGAAAAAAAGTTCAGTGAGGTTTTTGAAAGTAAGAGCACAGTAAAATGTGTCAAAGACAGAAGTTACAGAGCAACATGTGGTTAAAACTTCTCACGTTGTTCATTTGATTAAGTGCAGCTGATTCACCCAACTGCAAATGTTGGATTTGCATGTGTGCACTTTTGTTTGCACAAGATCCATTAAATGTAAATGTGCAGGTTTTAGTGACATCTACTGGTAAGCCCTGCAGGAAGACCTATGGCAATAAAAACAGTTGATAAGTGATAATGCACCCTGCAAAACATCAGTGATCACCCGAGATTTCATTACTGCAAATAGAAATAGAAACAGTTTCACCTAAATTCCCACAGACTGGACAAGATATATGTCAACAATAGTATAAAACAAAAGGTTATGCAGCATTGAAGTATAAAGATGTGTCTCAGGGAGGCCGCTCACTATGACTATGGCTTTGAAAAAGAGCTCTACATCCATCAGCTCTCTCTGCGTCTCCATAACCAGTCATTCTATCTTCCCTCTCCCATGATCCCATAGTGGGACCAGCTGTTGCATACGGTCATAAAACATATCGGTTTCATATCATTACCACTCTCTGAGCCTTGTCCTTGTTTCCGAGGGAGCAAACGGACTTAAGAAACCATTACACAATAATCCCGAGAACGAATTTGCGAAAGGTGCGAAGTTAAACACAGACAGTTTATGATTCCCGACGTGACGAGGTGAATACATGGTGTATATCGGTCTCTGCAGTGAATCTAATGGCTGCAGCATTAGAGGACTGTTAACCTCATGAATAAACATGCAGAGTGTTTAAAGTCTTCTTTAAGGAGCCGGTGTGGCTGCAGTGTGCTGCAGCCGCTGTGTGTTTAAAGGATGTCAAACAAACTCCAAAGTTAGCGAGAGAGAAAACAAACAGACGGATGGACAGCAGCTCTGTGGACCAGCTGTTTTCTGCACTTCCATGATTCCTGTAAAAGTCCTCGACTATCCCACACTTTCTCCATAAGAGACGCGGAAGCATTTGCCAACAATGTAACCCTCAAATGCCAAGACGGGGGCAGGAGACGGAGTTTAAGTCGAGATTTAACTCAGCGAAGCGTGAAAGCCTCCAGACTGAGTCCAATTAAAAACACCTGTCCCACTAATCCTGCTCGGAGCCTATCGGGGCAGACTGAGTCACACGGCAATAATGTTTACATTCATATGTTTAATGCCGGGGATACTCGAGTATCCAGTTGATGAGGTGACACACACTGATATGCCAAATGTTATTTATCATACATTGTTACAGACCCAGACTTGTTTTCAACTACTGCCAAACCTTCACAAACCTACAACATACATAACATAACATACGTAATTCTGTACATTTCTGGGACAAATTGAATCCAATAATATTTTGCAATAAAACCTACTAATACAATGATGATAATGACAATCATTTTTCACATTGCTATAAATATTTTAATGTTTTGCATTGGGCAGGAATTGATGAACAGATAAATAAATAAATACTTTTTCTGTACAAATTCCTCTTTGCTCGTTCTTAAATGAAGAAAATAACTAAAATGAGATTATTTCTGTGGACAAAAACGCATGCACTTTCTCAAAAGGTTGATCTTGATCAACGGTACAAAATGTAGGATTTATTGACATCTAGTGGTCAAGTTATATGTTACAGTTAAATACCCTTCACCTCAGCCTTTTGATGTGGTTCAGAAAAACATCAGCGTCATTCTCTCATATCCCATTTCTACCAATTCAAATGGAAGCAGTTTCACCTGAATCCTGTACACTGGCCCTTTAATTCAGAGTATGTCTGCAGAGGGTGAGGATATCGCAACAAATACGGCACCAAAATGAGAGAACACGAGATGAGCAAAGTGATTGGAGGTTTACTTACAAGCCGAAGGTGAACGGGGTGGTGTCATGGATGATAGGAACAAGTGGGAGGCCGCAAAGTTCATGATAGGAGTGAAAACGCTCGGTCTACAGCAGTGTTGTGACTATCTATGGGAAAACACACAAAACATGTGGCACTCGGCTCGACTCGGCCTATTCCAGACTTGTCGGTTTACTTTCTTTCAGACTTTGCATTCCTTGATCTCTATCTCTATCTATCCCTATTTTCCATTTCATGCTCTATCTCCATCATCCTCTCTCATCACTATTGAACCTCATATGGACAATCAAATGTATAGAGTTTACACCATCAAACTGATGATGTCTAAGGTCTCTGAACGAGGAAGTGAGAATAACAGGACATAGCTCTTTCTCTCGGACTCACTTCTCCAAACCCTCAAAGATCTTTCCACTGGGCTGGTTTCCGTCTGTCGGGCTCAGCAGTCAAAGTTCATGGAAATCACCCCGACAGCATGCGACCATGAGAAGTCTCTGCTTACGCCATATATGACCCTGCGTCTCCCCTCCGACATGCATTACTACTTACACCTGTTGCAGAGCTTAAGAGACTACGTGTATCCTCTAAATGGATCTCCAACCTGCCCGTATGTGTCCGGTCTGTCAGTGAGCAGGGATTAGGCCGAATCTTCCTGCTTTAAAACCTAAAGGACAAGTTGACGGTTGAAAACATACTCTGGAGTCCATTTGGAAGCAGTGAGAACTGGAAGCCAATGACAGGTCTGCTCTACGTGAGCATGTGTGGGTGTGTCCGCATTGTGGGTTAACTTGTTTTTCCTGTAGGCTACGGTCACGTTACATTTCCCGGGGAGGGACGAAGAGACTGCGCTATTTTGACTGCCGAACAGGTTCTAAGACTTAAAGAGGGTGTGAGGATGACAAGACATGTTCAGGGCTGAGCAATAGTTTCACAATCGAACACAAACTACAGCTGTAAGCTGCTTAATGAGGCCAAGGAAAGGATCGTGAGTCTCTTTGTTAAGAGGATAGTGAATCAAAGATCCAAGAACTGGATGTGGCATTTAAAGCCCCACAGCAAGGAGAGAAAAAGACCGGCTATAAAAGTGCAAAGCCACAAGACACAGAGGAAAAGATCTCAAAATATTAGTGGCAAACCAGTACCACTATGTATAGCACAGTGTGTTTTCAGGCAGTGTGTTCACACTCAGGCTCAGTAAGGGGGGAAATTACAAGACAGGAAGCCATGACCTGTGTGACCTTAGAGACCTCAGAGACCAAAACAAAGTGGATTCAAGTGTCTCTTCTGTTATTGAGGTCAAAGTGAAGGAAAACAAAGTGAAATTACCAGAGCAAAGTCAGACGATTTTGAGGACAAAGTTATAAAACATAGATAAATGATTTAAGAATTACAGTTTAACAAGTAAAATAGTTTATTTTTGTAAAATTACAACAATTATTCTTTTGAATCTATATCTTATGTTCTAAATTTTTTTGGTCTTAACGCTATAGTTTTATTCTTGTAAATTAACTCTTGTAAATCTACAAGAAAAAGTCTAATTTTTATTAGTTAAGACTTCATTCTTCTAAAACTTTATAATTGTAAATGTATAACTTCATTTGAGTACATCTACAGGTTAATATCTCCCATAACTGCAACAAAGACATTTTTATTTAAATTAGTTTTATTTTTGTAAACTTTTGCGAAAGCGTATACTTTTGTCAGTCTACAAGAATAAAAGTTGTAATGTTACAATATTGACTTCTTGTTCTTCTAAATCTATAAGAAAAAACATTCTCCTTTTTGAAATGTACATCATCATTGTAAATTCGTGACAATAAAAGTCATAGATTTTCAATTTTCCTGAATAAAGTGCCCTTCATTCTGTTTCATGGGACTTCACATGTGACTCTTAATTTACTTTACTTTAGTTATTAAGTGGAGATAAAAACAATGCTTTAGAGCCGTGAGAGTGAACCATGTAAAATAAAATCATGCAGCGTGAGGGAGCTTCTTCCCTCATCTTCACATCCACTCGCAGAGCTGCAGAGGCAAGTGGCTCCCAAACAAAGAAAGTGGTGAGAGGAGAAAATGACAAGGGTCTATTTTCGGCCAAAATTCCCCACTGCCCGCCCGCCCACTCTCTCTCTCTCTCTCTCTCTCTCTCTCTCTCTCTCTCCCTCTTCTCCCTCCTCCTCTTCCTCCTCTCTTTTCTCCTTTCCTCTTTGCCAGTCTTAAATCTTTCCACTGAATCTCACTGTCGAGTATTTGTCCATCCTCTCCCGCTCGCAAACTGCCCGGCCTTGTTATGGCGAACAAAGAGGAGGTGAAGGGGGTAAAATGGGACTCTGGGTCAGTTGGTGAGAGTTAGATGAGGAACGTGCAAAAGGAGGAAGGGGGGGGGGCGGAGAATTCCTCCGGGAGCTGCATTCCCTCGGAACGTGGGGCTATATCAGGAGCAACCAGGGGAGGGACGGAGCAGGAACTGATAAGTGAAAACAAAGAAAGTCGACTTGGCGACCCGAGAAAGTGAAGGCGACACGAGGCGCAGCAGTTCATCGGGAAATGAAATCATAAACATAATGTAAACAAACCCCAGCGCCAAACACAGAGGGACACAGTTTGACAAAGCACATGACAGAGTGGAAAAATGACTCAAAGCAGACGTCTGATTTACATACTGCTATTGTCGCGATGAGCGGTTTATAGCCGATGTCAGCATCTTTGTTTGTGCTCAGCGCTCGGCTCAATACAGCGTGGAAATGCACAGTGTGGCCTTTGTGTGTGGGGAGCGCTGAATTATCTCCCATGATGAAAGACCTGGAAACCTATTTCTTTCCTATTCATTAACACGGTCATGTTGAAGGCCGAGTCAACCGTCACTGGACTCGGCTCATACATTCCTCTGCTGCCAATGTTTGCAGTCACATGCAAATGGAAAGAAATGTTTTAAAGCAATATCTTTTCTTATATATATATATTTTTTTAAATCGCTGTCAGACATATTGGGGTCATGTGGATTTTTTATCTCTGCACTGAAACGCGACTCATACAACTATAAATAAGTATTTCAAACGTATGAGTTATTGCACTCTCTTGCAATAAACAGCGATCTCATCTCCTTGCTCTCTTATCTGCACCTTGTTCACCAGACCTGTTCCATGATGAGAAACATCTCTGTGCAGCTGCATGAACTGGAGCGCGACCGATGCAGGTTTTCGAGGACTGATACCAGGACGGGAGAAATCAAAATACTGAGGTTTTGTGATTCCTAAGATGTTCTTATCAAACCAGTATGACACAGACATGTATTTGGGGTCTTGATCTCATGCAGTTTAATGACAAACTTTGGTGCGAATAACGATGATTATATAATGAATATAAAAAACAAAAATCATCTTAATGTACACATTCTTACTTTCATGAAAACGCTTCAATGTAAGAAAACAATACTGAATTATATGCTCACATTTTTCACATAGAAAACTCAAATTAAGTATAACGTTGGTCTATAGTTTTGTCTTGTATATGTTATGTATACGTTTTGTTTATTTTTTTTGTGCTTGGAATTCAAGTTAGAGGTTTTTCTTTTATTTCTTGCGATGCGTGTACAACTTGCGTATTGTTACTTTTAAGTTAAAGGTCCAATGTGCAAATCTAAAGGGAAATAATTTCCAATTCCAAAGAGAAGTAGAGAAAGGACTAAACAAATGTTTTAGTTTTGCAACTTCAGCGCGAGATGTTACTAGAACCTAGTACACAGCACTTTATACACAGTTGTCTATGTATGTGACAAAAAGCAATAACCTGTTGACTACAAACAAAAATACAAACACATTTTAAATGTATAATGTAAATATGAACGTGCTTCTTTTTGGATCAAATTTCGTGAACGTCTCATTTCCCAGTGTAACTTGGGTTGTCCAGTGAAAGACACAGCAGCAGACACTGAACTTGTGTCGGCTGCGTTAAGTCAAAACATCCACTGTCACATGCCACCTCTTATCAGAGCTGAAGTACAGGTCGAAGTCACGCACAGACACACAAGGTCAAAAGGAGGAAATGCCAGAGTCAGTTATTCATGAAGAACAAAATACATGTTGTCTGAGAAACGCCCATGAATAAAACACTCTAGCTAGAAGACTCCTCCACTGCCTCTAGTATATGTCTGCAGTTCGGTAGCAGAGCCTGACCTCTGACCCTCCTGTGCAGGGAGGGCTAAAAACAACATACAAAACATTTGGTTCCCCCTGAAGGTTTGAGCATAAAGCGTGGCACATACGCTTCACACACACACACACACTTACACACACACAGTGGGATGCTTGTTTAAACTTTTCAAAGGCAGGAGCCAGCCCACGTCTGAGAGCCTGTTCTTACCTTCTCGGACACGTGGAAGGTTGGACTGGTCTATCTCCAGCTCCGCCATCACCAGCCCTGCGCTGTCACTGCCTCATGGTGATGATGATACACAAGAGCCTGACGACAGAGACAGAATGATGGAGGTTATCGCTGAGAGAGAAACACGATTCAAAATTCATGTGGACTTTATCAGTGCACAAGCACCTGAATTAGCCAATTATATTTACATCAGGAATGGATCCTTTCTACGGAGGCGGCCATGTTGAACCACCACTTTTTTTTTTAAAGTAGCCCGGAACAGACTTACTAAACACTGTCTGAAATTTTAATGATAGGCTTCCATGGGCACTCCTACGGATTTAGAAGGGAAGGGTGAGGTGTGGTTATTCAGCTGCAACACGCATTTTCACCACCAGATGTCACTGAATCCTACAAACTGTACCATTATGAGGCATCGTAATCTACCAGCACATTTGTTTTTACATGTGTACTATGTAGAATGCAACAGGAATGAATGCAGTAATTGTAAGTAATCCCACTATGACACATTATTTTCACTTCTTTTTCGGAGTGTTCTACGTGTAGGACTTTTCATTTGACATATTCAGCCTTTTGTTTTCCTTTCGTTTTGACAGTTTTGCCGACCCGTGCGTTAGCGATGTCATCAACACGCCCACTGCGGATTATCTCCCGCAGGACTTTCCACTCAGATACAGTCCTTACAAACTCTGGAGAAAGTTTCTTACTCAGACAGCGCCAGAGAATGCCAGGGAACTTGGCATCTAAAAGCATCTTTAATGAATTGATCCGGGTAATACTAGATTCGGTACAGATATACTTTATAACTCTCTCCCCTCTTTTCTCTTTTCCACCCATCTGTCCCTCTCCCTCCTCTCCACCATTTGTCTCTGCTCACCCCAAATGGTTGAGACAGGTGGCCGCTGACACCGAGCCTGGCTGGAGTAGAGGTCACCACGTGTTCGATAACATGCTTAGACACAACAGTAGATATGATTTGAATACATGTGCAGTTTTGTAATGAATACACAATTCACCTATGACAGATGGAAATTAGGTTCGCTTGGTTTTGGAGGCATTTTGTCATCAATCAAAATATAATTTCTGTAAATGACATTTTACTCAGGGGAGTCGACCAATCCTAGGTTTAAAGGGCTGATACCAAAACCACAGCATATTTACAGTTAAAGGCACAGTGTGTGAGATTCAGAGATATCTAGAAGTGAATGATGAAGCATGTTGCAGGTAAATACCCCTCACCTCACATTCCAAGTGTATAGGAGAACTTACAGCCACCATTGGTAACCACTAAAATTCAAGTTTATCCATTCTGGGCTATGGTGGAAACATGGTGGCACAATATGGCCGCCGAAGCAGAAAGGACTTGCTCATGGTGTACATTTACGGGACTTGTTTTACGATAATGGAAGCAACAAATGATAAATTCAAGTAAATATCCTTTCATGATAATATTCTTACTTTATGTTCATAATATTTTTCATTTTATGTTGTTTATGTTTTAGATCTCCTAAATCTTTCACAGTGCACCTTTAATTTACAATAAAGAATAGTAGGATTATTCCATGCTTAGTTAGTGCCAATATGAATTTGAATTGTATAGTACACTGTAAAAAGTGACAAAAACTACATCCATGCAATCGACTGAAAGGAAATGTTTACAAGCAGGAACCAGTGACAGTCCACGAACACAACAATGACAACAACAACAAAACTAGCTTGAATTCAAGCTACGTACATACACTGTTGTATGAAAAGCCGTAAATATAACATAATAATTAACCCACGGAGTCTTTTTTTTAACCTACCTGTTGCTGCCACACCGCCCACACTGTTGTGTTGTGTTCACACACGGACACACAACAGTCTCTCCGACAGGTCTCGAGCTTCAGTGTCAGTTGAGTATCCTCGGTCTCACTTTCCCTCCTTTTCCTCCTTCTTCTTCTTCTTTCTTTATTAAATTCTCCACAAACAGCGTGTCTGTTTCGTCCGAAAGTTTCCTCTGAATATGAAGTTTCTGCGTTTAGTCAATGAAACAAAGCGACGTCGGCAGAAATGCTGTGATGAAGGGAAAGCCGGAGAGGACAAACTTCAGTGTGTGTATTAACTGCTGCTTCTTCTTCTTCTGTGCTCCTGTCCCGCAGCAGAGGGGGCGGGCGGACCAAGGATGGTGCGTTCAGGTTCCCTCTGAACTCTCACTACTTTCACTGTTTACGGTGTTTTTTAAATGTTTTTTTTTTGTCTTATTAAATTTCGTTATTTAGTTTACATGTATAATTGTCCTGGATGTATTTTTATACAGAACTGAAATACAACTTAATATTTATAGTCTGAAGAAACACAACCATGACTGATATTATACTGGATTGTAGATTGACCCTCGCTGAGTTGGGAGTTTTCTGGCAAAACATGAACGCTGCAAATTCCCTGCAAAAAAGTTCCAGTAGCCTGGAGATGATGACCGAATTTTCCAAAGCAACAGTTCGAGTCTGCATTTTATTAACACAGAGGAAAGATGGAAATGGTAATTGCTGATGTGACAAATAAGGCTCAGTTTTCTGCAGCTGAATCACAGAGGGGGGAAAAATGATGAACTCGGATGAAAAGGACATGATCTCACTTAAATGTGATAAATCAAATGACTAAAAAAAGAATCAATAAAAAATAACATGCGTCTTCCCTTACATCCTGCCATTACTGATAATGATGGTGACATTGGTCTGAGTGATGGCGTCCACAATCTGCAGGTTTTGACCCAGATCTAATCCCATCCGTCATAATGAGATTGTTTATGAAATGAAATATTAAGATGGAAGAGGAACAGTGACACATTGCAAATGTACAATGTTGATGGACAATGTGTGAAAAGTGTGCACTGGTTACTCTGGTTTCAAACGTAATGTTGCCCCCTGCTGGCTGGAAGTGATGAATGACAGCTGTTAGGTTAAAGGTTGTAACTTTGTGATGCATGACTGTAACAGTCAGTCAAGACCCCTGAGCCTCACACACGTGGTCGTACACACTTTTCAAAATACAAATGAATTTAGATCTATAAGCTGCAATACTCTTGTAGTCCCATGATGATAGAAAAGGGTTTTGAGACATGATGTATGGGACATGCTCTCCGCTGACTTAGAATCTTCAGCAACCAAAATAGATATATCACCAAAGTTAACAACACCAATTCAAACATTATATTCTATTTTTGTCAATAGATCCCCTAAATCAGGGGGGTCCAAACCGTGGCCCGCGGGCCAATTGTTGCCCACAAACCATTTTTTAAGGGACCCACAGGAAATTCAAAAAATACATATAATGGAACACGTGAAATTTACATAAACCTAAATCCTGCACGATGTAACTTTAAAGGAGCAGTGTGTAATATTTGGTGACCTCTAGAGGTGAGGTTCAAAAACATGGCGGCCCCCGTGGAGAGGACCCCCTTATCATGTAAATATACATTAATGGGCACATGTAAGGGTTAGGGAAATAAAGAAAACATTGAGGGGATGAAAATGTAGTTATACAATCATTTTTGAAAGATTTTTAGAAGTGACAAAAATGACCAAAATTTTACACACTGCACCTTTAACACAACCTGTTAATTTCACACAGACAGCGTCTCACCAGTCATCCCTCTGACCCGGGGTTGAGGCTTAAACATGGAAACGCCAACATTTAGTTTAGGGGCTGAATAAGCCGGGGTGCAGAGCGGGACCACGCCTGTTTACGCAGAATATAAATCTTAATGGCTTTTCATGATGCACAATGGAGAGTCTGTCTGTCTGTCTGTCTGTCTGTCTGTCTGTCTGTCTGTCTGTCTGTCTGTCTGTCTGTCTGTCTGTCTGTCTGTCTGTCCGGCCTTCGCACCGTAAAATGAAATGTCACCGCCGGCTGTCATTAACATAACGAGAACACAGACAGGTTTAATGAAATACACAAATTACACGGCGGCGAGGTGCGAGAGGACATGGCGTCCGTCTCCACCTGTCGCACCGTCCATCCTATCCAGCAGCAGGAGCCTCGGCGCCACGTCCTCGTAAAAGCCGAGGTTTTACGGCGCGACAACAAAGGCGAGAAAGCTGGGATATAACACCTCGCCACAAGAAGGCCTCTGAATAATGTGCATGAATCAGCCCGGCTCAGTGACCCGTTGGAAAGTCTGCGCCGCCGTCTCAAAATGTCAGCCGCCTTGTGAGACGGCCAGGCCTTGAAAGCCGAGCGTGGCGGCAATTACCTGGTTTTTTTATTGAAAGCTGCTTTGTATGCAGGTTCCAGTGGATTCAAATGGCCCCGGAGTTTAATGAAGTGGCGGGGTGGAGACATTAGTCACTCGGCCCGCCGCTCGTCCACCTGCTCCCCGGTGGGATGCCGCTCGGAGTGACATCACAAACATGGCGTTTACAGAGTCTGTAAAAAACAACAACACACACACACACACACACAAAAGGGTCAATCAAGCCGAAGGTGGCCAGTGAAACACGACCGTGCCCTTGAAGCTCGGACCGCGGCACTTGTCCCTTTTATTGACCCAATAATTCACCTGCGACGGCCTGTTGATTTATGAGTGGGACAGAACGAGAGTGTGGATACTGCCAGTAAAAGTGTGTGTGTGTGTGTGTGTGTGTGTGTGTGTGTGTGTGCTTGACCTGCTGCAGCTCCAACTATATAACCCCAGTTGGGAACAACGGAGCATGGACAAGTCTTCTTCTTCTTCTTCTTCTTCTTCTTCTCCTCCCTCCGACCCCCCAGCTCGTCTGAAGGAGTCAGAGCAGCTTCTAACTCCGGCGGAACCATGAAGTGGAGCCACGTCCTGTCCGGGGCCGTCCTGCTCGCCGCCTGCGGCCCCCTGCTGGGTCACCCCATCGCCGAGTCTGCAGAGATGCCGTATCCAGGACCTGGTGAGTGGAGAATACAACACCTCCATTACAGCTCATTTTCACGTATTTAAAGGTGCAGTGCGTGAGACTTGGTGACCTCTAGAGGTGAAGTTGCATGTTGTATCCATCACCTCACCCTCACTCTTCTGAACACGCAGGAGAAGCTGTGGTTCGACTTCAGTTGTCATTAAAACTCAAAAGATGTTTAGTATGTCCGCTCTGGGCTTCTGTAAAAACATGGCGGCCCCATGGGCAAGTCATGAAAATGTCAGTGCTTAATTGTCTTGCAAAATTGACACATATGACAAAAATCTTACACACTGCACCTTTAAAGTCTCAGCTTTGACATGGGCACCAATCCTGCAGCATTTGATAGTGGAGTGGGTCGATATTGATCTTAACCTTTCTGATACAAAAACACAAAAATCGTGTCCAAACTGCAGCGCGTGGCTCATTTTTCATTGGCCTGTTGCCAGTTCTAAAAATATAATGGAATGTGGCCCATACCTGAACCTTGCACTTGCCCTTGTTGCGTCTCCCGGTGTTCACACTGGGTGGAGCTACTGCTTTCGCGTCCTGCATCACTGACTGTTGTGCATCTCCTCAGCATCAGTGGAGGACCGAGGACTCGCCGCCCTGGACGACCTCCCCGTCCCCGAGCAGAACTTCTCCCCTCAGGACGCCGCCGGTCTCAGATACTCCTCGCTCTTATCTGGGGAGTTCAACAGAGACGGTGAGAGACAGAGACACATCCCACAAACATCTCCTCCTCACACAACAAGAAAACGAACGGAGACTCATTAAGACCAAAACCGTAGTTTGTACCGGGCTTTAAACCCGTTTCCTTCGACTCTAGAGTCGAGCATTTTAACACGGGAGTCTCACTTTTGGAGGCAACCTCTAGTGGCCACCCTGTGAAACTGCAAGTATTTCCACTTGCGTATTTGGACTCATCCATTCAGCCCGGATGAGTCAGCAGCAGGGGCCACACCAAGCCCCACTCCTGTCAACAAAGAAGAGGGAAGTGAGTGATTTAAGTTGACAGTGGACGACTGGAAAAATGTTGCCAGGTCTGATGAGTCTCCTTTTCTGCTTCATGGATGGAAGGGTCCGAATTTGGCAACAGCTCAGGCTGGTACTGTGATGTTGTGAGGGACCTCTTCTTGTCACACGGTCCCTAAGCACCAGTTGAGCATCATTTACTCCTAAAGTCGAGAATTCTGGCTCATTGCATTTAAAGGTGCAGTGTGTACGATTGTAGCCATTTTTTAAATTAGCCATTTTTTAAATGTCCCCAATGCAGGACTTGCTTTTTACATTACCCTGAAATTAGCCCTTTAACATGTATTTCCACAGGAGCAGGTCCTCCCTATGGGGGGCCGCCATGTTTGTGCAATAGCCCAAAGTGGACGTACGAAAAAATCACTTGAAGTCTACCATAGCTTCTCCTGCACGCTTGAAAGGGAAGAGTCAGGTGTTGGATACAATATGCAACTTCACCACTAGAGGTCACCAAATCTTACTCACTGTACCTTTCATGTTTTTATCTCCTCAGGTGTGAGAACAACCGGCCTGCTTCCCAGAGGGATGAGACGAGAGGTGAGGGTTTTCGGCAAATCTTCTCCACCTTAAAAAAAATAAAACAATAAAAGCAGCTGTCAGTAACAATCATATAAACTGTCACTTTGACCTCGCTCAGGTCCTGATGGAGAAACAAAGTCTCCTGAATCCCTTCAACCACATGTTCGGCATCCGGAAGCAGTTCAGGAAGAGAGCGGGGAATTCTGAGTGTTTCTGGAAGTATTGTGTTTAAAAGTGACGACAAATGTTTAAACACACAAACACTAAATACACACTCGAGACAAGAGCTCACACTTAGAACTGGTGTGTCCAAACATTTGTCCACTGAGGGCCACGTAGAAAACACAGAGAAACACACAAAGGCGGGGCTACGATTAAAGGTAACTAAATGAATCTGATATCTGCTTGAGAATGAAAAATTCTTGAATAAAAAAATGTCTCATCGTAATTGTACACATTTTCTGAATGTACAATTTGAAATAAAACATGCAAATATGATCGACTGTTGTCTTCACGTGTTCAATCACAAGCGTGGGTCGGGTCACGGGACTGAGCCGTGCAGGACGTTCTTCAATCCAGCGGCAGCTCCACCTAGTGTTCAAAGTACAATACAGTCAAGAGCAAGTTTCATGTGTGGGCCACATTCCATTATATTTTTTGGGCCAATAAAACTGTAACCCCGGCCACAGTTGGGCCCCAGGCTCCAGCTTTGACTTGTAAATACATGATTGAAGCAAAGTGGTTTAGGATGATTTATTTATCATTGTCTTAAACTTGAGATTGTTTAAAGGCTCAACACAAATAAAATATGTGATGTATGAAAAAATGGATTGACTAAAGTTGCTGGAAAAAGGGAGGGAACAAAAAGACGTTCCAAACTGGGTTCTCGAGTTTTCTTCATTTTTTCATTTTTTTATTATTTTACAGCAGAAAGAATATAAAGCATTCAGAAAACATCTTCCATATTTTAAGGGCAATTCAAAACGTTTTGCATGGCTTCAGCAGCTGAAATCTTTTGTCTTTTTTATGTTTTTTCATTTTTTTTTTTTACATATCCATCGAGTCAGTGACGCTTGTACATGCACAATTACAAAAATAAAACTTACAAACGAGAGAAAGGCGGAAGGGAGGGGGAGGGGGGAGGAGGGAGGAGGAGGAACGCAAAAACACATTAGGAAAACTCAGAGGAGGAGATGAGAGTTTTAAAAGGGAGGGGGCGGGGCAAGGGGAGGGGGCGGAGTAAAAGTGGGTCACGTAACAGGGAGAGACAGAGAGAGAAAGACAGCTATAGAGGAGAGGAAAAGAGATCTAACACTAGTTCACATGCAAAGTGTCGAGGACCCGGAGCTTTCTAACAAAGCCGGGTCTGTCTTTATTTATTTTTCTTTTTTTTTCTTTTTTTTGGAATCGATGAAAACGTGCAGTTCAGTAAAGGGTGCCATATAATTGCTGTCCATA
>JAFBJT010106646.1:1075-15845 GCA_016785325.1 Chascanopsetta lugubris
GGGGGGGGGGGGGGGGGGGGGGGGGGGGGGGGGGGGGGGGGGGGGGGGCTCAATAACAACTTTGATGTGGACAGCGTCCTAGAGTGCGAAGTGAAAGGCAAGAGGGAGGAGGGCCGTACAATGGCCTGACCTTCCTCCTGCTGCATCTGCGCACATCACGCTCTAAATGGTCACATTGATGGTGCCGCCGAGCTCAGTGCCGCGGGTCCTGACGGAGCCAACACTGGGGGGGACCGGGGGACGGGGCGAAGCCTGGGCACCTGCCAACAGACAGGGACAAATTGACTGAGATCAAGCCAGCGCTTATTGCATTTAACCTCCTGCACTTACCAGTTAGTTCAGCTTAAAGCCATCAATTAGTAAACTGGAGAGGAGGCTGGAGGAAAACAGCCTTTGGAAAACAGGTACAGGTACAAATGTTCCTGTTGTAATGTTTTTTTTTTTTTTTCTTTTTTTAATAATTATGTTCACCTGCGTTTTGTGCTCATTTCCATTCAGCCCCGTTCTCTCCTTCCTGTAACACGCCGCACAATCATTGAACATTTTGGCCTTCGGTCTTGTTGGCTCGCTTCACCGAGACACTTCTGAATAGATACATAGTATTTAGAAGAGACTGCTCGCATTGTGCCACGGGCATTGTCACTCTTAATGATGAAGGTGAAATTAAAAATCCCCTCAAACCATGTTTTTTTTTTTTTTACTTCAACAACCTAATGAAAACAGCTCATAAAGATAATTATTTTCTATGAAAGTATTTGGAGTTGGCACTCTTATGATTGAAGGGAAAGGCTTTTTTTGGGGGGGGTGGTTTTTGTTCCCCCTGTGGGAAGGCCTCAGATTGGGTTGTGATGTGATTCACCTTCACAAAAATATATGGCTTTTGTCAAGATGGCTTTTATCTCGCTAGGTGTATAGGGAAAGAAATCTAATGCCACAAAGGGGGGAAATGTGCACTTTGGAAATGGCAGGTGCAGGATTGGAAGCCGACGTACGATTGACAAGAGTCTGCAGGCAGACAATCACTGCACAGGTCCGAGAGGCGAGATCCAGATTTCCTACGAACTCTCATACACGTGGAAGACACCAACAAAGACGTTCAATATTTTAGATACTCAATTTATATGTTCATTTTCCCTTTTATTTAGATTTGGATGTTTTTGTTGATGGTACATTACCATCAAAGCTTATCATAGATATCTCCCTTAAAGCTGCAATGTGTAAGATTTGGAGACATCTTGGTGTGAGGTCGCATGTTGTATCCATCACCTCACCCTCACCCATCTGGACATGCAGGAGAACCTATGGTAGACTTCAGTTGTCATTAAAACTCAAACATGGGGGCTCCATAGAGAGGACCTGCTCCTCGCCTAAATATACATAAATAGGCTCATTTAAAGGTACTTTTTTTTTAAAGTAACATCTAGGCCATAATAAATTCATGAAAACGTCAGTACGTAGTTGTTTTGTAATCTTTTTAGAGGCGACAAAAATGACCAAAATCATACACACTGCACCTTTAATGAGATTTGAATCGGTTGTACGTCCCTCAGTCAGTTTATACAGTTACTTTATAAGACTATGAGGCAGACAGCTGAGGTGGAGATTAGGGTTGGCTGTGGTTTGTTATGAGAATTTCGACAAGTAAAAAGTGCAGTCCACCACATTATAATAACACAGAGGCACTCTGATCTCTTTGAGTGGCGAAGGCAGTGGACTGGACATGCCATCCGAAACTCCACAGCTGAGGCATGGTTGTGAGCATACATGTGCCGTAAGGTCGGCATGGGGTTAGGGTTATGGTTGGGGTTGCTTGCTATGATGGAGAGGCATGAATTGGGCCTATCAATGCCATCTGCACATTTTCTACCCATTAATGAAGTTAATGCATTTTGCAATATAAAGTTTATTTGTAAGGAAGGCAAATTGTCCTGGAATTCAAGTCAGCTTCTGATTTTAATGCTGACACACACGAGGATCACGCCCCATCAGGTGTTTTTGTTTTTTTTGTATATCTTGGAAATACACTTGTATATAAGGTCACCCAAAGACAAGAGTGGGAAGAGTCAGGGAGCAAAAGGCAAAATGGTTTGTGTCGATTTAAGCAAGAGGGCAATAGGACGGGCAGGAGGGAGGGGAGGGGTGGTGGTAGTGGTGGAGGGGGATCAATAGCAACATAAAATTGATTTAGCGCGTGTCATAAAACATAAGTAAGTGCTCGGAGATGGAGAAAACGCCGAGTCTCAATTTAATCTGCACAAGAGCTTCACTGTACAGATGAAGTGATGTGAAGAGAGAGAGAGGAAGAGGAGAGAGTGTGGGAGGGGGAAAAAAAAATAAAAATAAGGAGGAGGGAGGACAGAGCCCCCCCTCCCCCCCCCCACACCCCACCCACACAAAAACGAGCACACACACACACTCAAAGATAGAGAGAAAGATACAATAAACTCTAAAAGACAGACACTTAATTGTCATATTAAAGAGTCTCTCCAGTACGCGACAGTGGAGTGGAAGGTTAGCTCCCATTCATCATCCGGCAAACAGCCACTTGAGCGAAATCACAATTAAAATTTGCTCAATACTGTCCCTGGGACGTTTTGCGAGCATTAATTTTTTCCCATTGATCCTCCTTCCGCCATAAATCAGAAATGTTGCGGCGCATGTAATGGTTTATGGAGAGAGGATTATGGTGTTATGAAGCTAATGTAGCAGAACCGTCTCATTTACACACACACACACACACACACACACACACACACACACACACAGTCTCTGCGGTCGTGTTACAGGGCACAGAGTTATTACACTATTACGCGGCCTATCACAAACACAACACACAGACAGTGTTTATAAGCGACTCGCAATTGGACAATATGGAGGATTTACGGCGCTTATGATCATAATAGGGACACAGTGGAGGAGTTTGTTTATCGGCAGCATTTAAAGCTGCAGGTACTGTAGTGGAATTACAGCAGCACCTTCAAGGGCCACTTCACACAACTATGATATATAATTCAGAAAAAGTCACTTGACTTTCTTCTCCCGTGTGTTATTCCAATATTGTTGTTTTCACTGGCTCAGATTTTGAGACATACGTTACATTTGGTAAAATATACTTTTTTTTACTTTCACTTCTTCTTCAAAAAGGTATCTATGAAATGGTTCAGATTTAGGAGCCAAAATGAAACTAGACAAAACCATCAAGGTCATGATGCTGGAAAGTCTCGGGTCAGGGTTAGTACAGGGTGTAGCCAGGCAACTGGACTGGATCTAGTGTGGTGAAAATATTACACCTATAATCCTCGACAGTTCGTCAGTTCTCATGAAAGCTCGGATCCGAACTCATCAGACTTTTCTCGTGGCCCAGTAAAGATGACTAGGCCACTGTTAAACATCCAAGTTTAACAGTGGACGGACACATCGCTCTCCTCCGATGGCCGGTGCCCGGCTACCCCAGGGATCCCAGCTCTGACTATCATAGCTCAATCTGAGCGGGGGTTGCGCGGGGGGGGGGGGGGGGGGGGGGGGGGGGGGGGGGGGGGGGGGGGGGGGGTTGAGGAGGAGGAGGAGGAGGAGGTGGAGGAGGAGGCCCGGTGCCCGAGCATCAAATCATCATCACATAAAATGGTCCTGACACCAGCTAAAAAGGGAGATGGATCATGTGGCTTTGTGGTGCCAGAGAAGTTTGTCCCTTGATAGAGCCCTTAACTCAAAGCTAGTGCACCCCCACTCCTGTTCCCATCAACACTAGACATTCGTATATAGCACGCGCACACACACACACACACACTCACACACACACACGCACACAAACACACACTCTCCTGCCTTCCAACAGAGGTAATTCTCTCTCTCTTCAGGCTCAACAGCTTAACAAGGCCAAATCATAGCAAGCACCTCTTGGCTCAAGCATCCCACTTGGACAAGGCGTGTGTGAGTGTGTGCGTCTCCCTTTGAGTATAGACGAGGGGAGGAGGGGGGGGGGGGGGGGGGGGGGGAGGGGGGGGGGTGGAGTCGGGGGGGGTGGGTTGACTGTATTACAACTTTATCCCATAAGAATAGAACTGATATAATACCAGCAGCAGGAGAACTACCTCCTCTGGAATTTCAATATGAAGATGAAAAGCAGTAAGTCTTTTTGACAGCGCCTCTGCCGCTTCCTGCGAGCACATGTATAAATGATGAATGGAAGGTGGAATAGACGCAAGTGCCGCGACCCGCGGCGTTTCCCATACATGGCTTTTTGCAGAGGGGGGGCGGCCGAGGCGGCGAGGGCACTGTATGCACAGACATAAATGACAGCTTTACAGTGTGCATATAAAAGCAGTCCATAGAGAGAGAGGCTCGTACTTCTACCGCTCCACGTGCGTCTCCAGATCTGAGGACGGCAGCAGGAAGTCTCTGGTGATGTCGGAGTGAGTCCAACGGAGTCGTGGTTAACGAGAGTGGCCGATATATAGAAATTACACACCCATTCACTGGGCACGTTCACGACCTTTGTTCTCGCTTTGGGCGATCGGTGATTTAAAGGTAAAGGGTTGGAAATCTTAGAAAAAAAGAATGGACAAGCACGACCACCAACTTGTCAGTAAACAGTCCCGTCATGCCTGGTGACTGTGTTCTACTACATATAAAGCACTTTGGATGAAATGGCAAAAATGGTAGCTTTAATTTTCTCTTTTTTTTTTCATTTTACAAATCAATGAATAAAAAGATCAGGCTGTAGACCGACCCTGTCTTTCGCATTTATGGAATTGCTCGGTTTCAAATGCCACAAATAAACACCGAGGAATCGCAGCACTCCGTGAGACCAGTTTCCATTGAAAACACTGTATTTACAAATGAGGGTCACATGCACGGAATGAAACATTGCGGCACAGCGCAGCATTCACGTGGCCTAACTATGCTTTTTTTTGTCTTGAACTGCATGTCTTTAAAGTCACGCCCCACTGAAAATGTGGATTTTAAAACATGATAGCCAGCCTCCTATGTGTCATTGACATAATAAACGACGTATATTTTAAATAAGGAGACCACACGCACCATTATAGAACGGCACAAACGTAGCAACATATGAACAAATGAACACGGTGACAGAGAGGTGGGGCAGCGTGGTGAGGTGAGGGAGACCTGCGGCGTCACGTGGGCAGCGAGCGCGAGGCCGCGGACACACCTGGACACTGCTCCGCCCCTTAATCAGCGTGGAGACACCGGCACACAGGTGTTTCCACTTACTCTGATTGGAGCAGCCGCAGAAGCACAACAGCGGAAAATGTCCCGTATGTGTATTTTTTAAACAAAGGAAATACATGGTACACGTGTACAAAAAAAAATAAATAAAAAGAAGCTTTTTTTTCTCCCCTCATTTTCTTTTGAAAAAGAGTGTGATGGCCTTCCATGAAACATGACACACATCATATAAAATGACCTTATTGACCGTTTCTGTAGCCTATGAAAACCTAAACTTATGTCAGGTATTATGAACACAATGATACAATCAATTCAATCTCTGGGCCTTTTTGTCTTTGATTCGAAAATAAAATGGGAATGTGCGTGAACACATCTGTCAATGTCAAACACTAAGTTTGTAAAGCAGCAGTGATCATCGCGTGTATTTCAGAGGCTACACGCTGCCCCCCCGCCCTCCTCCCCCCCCCTCCTCCCCCCTCCGCGGAACTATCCAACAGATATTACATTATTCACTTTGCACTGACTGCTCCCAGGACCCAGGGATAATGAAGAGGCTGGAGGAACCTCGGGGGTAATGTCGGGAGCCCCCGGCAGCACAACAGATAAACAAATCATTTGCTGTATGTTATCTGAATAAATGATATCGCCGTGAATAATGTGATTTGAGTGACAATAAATGGCGAGTTGATAAGGAGGAGCGGGGATTTACAGTATCTCCGCTGATAAACATGATAGCGTAGTGAAATAAATGCAGTCCCAAGCACAACGCTGTAATTCAATCTTTAGCTAAGATCTTTACCGCCGCCGCCATAGAGCGCCGCCGTCTCCCAGATAAATTCTCGTGACAGTCAGCGAAACGCTTCCATAACCAGTGACACGGGATGATTTCCTGCTTCTGACAAGCCCCGGTATTGAGTATGATAACACTTACTTTGTCTTCATCCTCGGCTGGAGTATAATATCAATCGGTGTGATGATCCAGCAAACCGAGTCGAGCACTTGTGTATCAATCTTCATACATCGCTGCCTAGTGTCTAACAAAGAGCCCAGAATGGGATCATTCAATCACTCGCCGACCCGCTCTGTGCTCAGCACACTTGGCCTTCTCCGCAGCTCAAGTGTTTCACTCCCTGTCAGGCATCTCTCCTATTTTTCATCCTCTTTCTTTTCCCCCCTGTCCTTTCTCTTTTCTTTTTTTTTGTCTCCCCTTTTCACATGTGAGGGACAAAAGGCAACGATGATCATATCATCGCGCGCCCGCCATGACTAAATGTGACACGGTCAAATAGAATGAGGAAAAAAAAAGGTGTATTTCCGTCTGTTCTCACCTCCCAAGTCTCACAACCTTTCCCATGACCTCGGCGCCTTAACTTTGGCTTTTACTATCCATAAATCATCTCTGCTTTACCTTTTAACCTCTCACCACCACACAGGCTTCATTCATCATCTGTGAGCTCTTGTTTTTCTGAATATGAGAACTGAACTCCTCATCCTTCAAGTTCAGATATTCTGTAGTAGAATTTTAGTTCACAATATTCAATGTACAGACTTTAAATCCTGCAAAGGTATTATTGATAATATGTTTACATTAGCAAGGAATAACCTATATTTATCTTTTTTTTAATTCAAAATCAGAACGCGCTCGACTTCAGAGAGGGTCCTTTAAGGCCAAGAAGCAGATACAGACTCTTTTTACATCATTTAAATGTCCTTGTTTAATTATCCTCAACACTCATAAGGATATATTCATTTTTCTCAATATATATTCAACCACTCGGTGCCATTTTATCCTACACACAAATCCTCAATGGTTACAGTTGTAAAATGTATCAATACCTCTTAGATTGCGAGAGCAATGCCACATGTACAGTGCATTCCATAGTCGATACAGTTGATTTCATGAAGTAATTCAGTAGCACACATTCGCTGGTCATTGGTTTGAATGTGTGTTACGACCCGGCCTGCAAGTGTGTGTGTGTGTGTGTGGGGGGGGGGGGGGGGCGCTCAATGAATTAGTTGGGGGGGGGGGGGGGGGGGGGGGTGCGCTCAATGAATTAGATTTAAATGTATAAACAAATGAACACAATGACAGAACTGTCACATGAAACAGAGCGGTGGAGCAGCATGGTCAGGTGACGGAGACCTGCCGCCTCACAGCAGCAGTAACGATGCTGCTGACACACCTGTGACTGGTCACTGCTCAATCACAGGCAGGTGTTTCCACTTACTCTGACGGCAGCAGCCAAACCCCAAAGACCTGCAACACAGGAGGTCAACGGCAGAAACAAGGTGTCTTTTTGGAACAAAACCCCCCAAAAAATGACACTGAAATCCACCAACTTGAAAATGCCACACGTATTATACAAATAGGTTTTTTTGTCGCCTAATGTTCCTTATAAAAGAATGCGAGGGCCTTCCATAAAACTATTTACTTCAGAAGTTTGTCACAGCAACACAAAGAGTAATGGAGGTAGAACGATGGTATGTAGTATTTATGTAACCTGTCAAATATCATGAATACAATTTATGCAATCAATTATCCGAGCCGAATGAACGGATGTTACAGTTAGTGGATGGATGGATGTTGATGGATGAAATCAGTTTTTCTGCTGACTATAGAAATTTCCTATGTTTTCAGTCGAGTGGCAGACAAAATCGATCAATACCATGAAATAGTTTATTTGAGATGTACAGTGTGCTCAAATAGTGGTTCTGCTGGCCCAGGGTTACTTTAGGTTCTTTCTTTATGACAATAACATCCATAGTGACGTTCTTTGAAACAGTCTCTAGTTCACTGCAGGCTTTTCTATGGGCTTCGTATTTTCCTCAAAATGAAAGTTTCTGAGGGAGACCTTTACCACTGAATGTGTAGGATGCTTACAATGATAATAAGACGCTAGCATTGTAATGTAGATGTTGGAGTATATATCGCCCTAACGCTCACCCTTATGTTCGACTGTTTAAAATGCTGGGCAAAGTAACCAAGAGCGTCAGCTGTCATTATCCAACTTTGGACAACCACTGATATACAACGCATGGACAAATGAATCATGAAATGTCATGTAACAAGCTACATTTGCTTCAACTCAGCATGTATATAGTGCTTTAACATCTCGAGTGGTGAAGTCACATATTGCAACCATTCACTCATACCTTGTCAATACACCATAATTGTGTATACAATGCTCCCTTTGTGCCGACGGATCCCTCTCAAATCACGCATGATGTTCAGTGTTAAAGTGCCGTCATATCTAATAAATAGTATGTGGCAAAAGTTACTCTCGGAGTCTGTGCAGCCAATTGAGTGTCTCCTTTAATGTGGCTCTGCGGCAGGGTTGGGTGCACCACGGAGACGAGCGACTACGAGGCCGCTGTGCTCTCCACGTGAAATATTGCTCAATCAATAGACACTCAGCAATCAACTTTTACTTGTCAGTTTTGATATATCCGATTATAGCTGTGGGTTGTTTTGCGATGTCTAATGTCCTGTGAAGATGGGCTTTTCATATTCTTTATCGTCCCTCTCTTCCGTTTTCGTTTTTGCCCCCATCGACAAAAAAAAATGTGTTGGCACTTTTGTGAAATAAAAGCTCAGAGGTGGATTGGTGGAGGGTGCGTAAAAGGGAACAATGAAATTTAACCCGTTTGAAACTGTATCATTTTCTGACCATACCTCAGGGCGCTGGGTGTTTATCGGCGGGACTGGAGAAGCAGAGATCACCGCACTGGTAATTGTTTCCTCTAAATCTGCTGAGCTCTGAGGAACGCCGAGTGCAGTTTTTCATCAGACGGAGAATGAGAGGGTA
The DNA here is from genome assembly GCA_016785325.1 of Chascanopsetta lugubris. Classification (NCBI taxonomy): domain Eukaryota; kingdom Metazoa; phylum Chordata; class Actinopteri; order Pleuronectiformes; family Bothidae; genus Chascanopsetta; species Chascanopsetta lugubris. Next base: position 10,069 of record JAFBJT010106646.1, read on the forward strand.
AAAGGACAATACTAAGAAAAGCAAAAATGCTTCAGTCCATCATGTTGGTTTTTATCACTTCATCTAACAAGAGAGTGAGGCCACTAGCCTTCCACACAATGTAATTATAAACACAGCGTTTTGCCACTGGAGGAAGGTTGACGCCGGTTCCTGCTGAAGCATATGAAAAAAATACAAAAAGCGGAAGCAGACAGAAAAGGAAAACTGCATATGTATTTTAAATTTAAATTTGACGAAAGGAGAAGTGAAGTGTTCTGAAAAGCACCTTGGCTCTAACCTGATTTGACACATTCCTATTGAGTCAAAGCTCAGCAATGGGCCTGATATCTCATTTAGGTGTAAAGTGATGTCGTCTGCGGCGCACAGACATCAGAAAGGCAAAGTACTGCCACACTCCACTCGGACCAATTTGTCTCCATCACTCCATTCATACAAACACTGAATGATTTAGCTTAAAATTGTGCAGAAAATCGTATGGGGATTTTTTTTTTCTCTTTTCGTCACCACTTTATTTTCATTATACTTGCGAGTATGTTCGGGGTTTCCATTGCGTGCGTGCGCTTGGCTTTGAAAGTCTCAGATTTAGTGCGGCGGTATTGGCTCATTTTTCATATCCATTGTTGCCTTGTCAGGGTGTCATAGCTGTTCCACGGAGCTGTTAGATCAGTCCAAATGTATAAATCATCCAGGATCTGACACACTCATTTAATTTGGGGGGGCCCGGCTGCAGCAGCGGGCCTATTAATGAAAATTCCCTGCCCTGCTTGCTGAGTGGGAGCCTTCTTTTATTATTATTCTATTTTATTTTATCAACGTGGATATTCTGTATGATTCCGCTCAGTCTCCCGTTGGCGGCCGACGTGGCACTTTGTCATTTATCATCATATGTGGAATTCTTTCGGTCTAAAGCCCTTTATGAAAATCACTTAAGGAAAAAGGGCAAAGTCTATAGCGCAAGGTGGGCCCAACCTCTCGCATTCCTCAATGCGAGCGCCATAGTTCCAACCCCGGAGCCTGTGTTATTGTTTTCCATCTGTGAAATAAAGTAACAGGTACTTAATGTACCAAAAACAATTTGTACAGCAGTTCTTTTTCCCCATTGAAGGCGCGCACGGCTCGCTGAGGGCTTCCCTTATCTCAGCGAGGCTAATCCATTTTCACACTGCGCTCCGGCGCTCTCATTTTACAGCTGAGGAGCTCTCCGGCTCCACGCTGGGCCTGAAATGGGACCCCAGTCACTGTGGCCCCTTGGAGTTTGCGTAGGTAAGTGTGCAGAACAAATGCTGAAAAGTCTTTAAAAAGTTAAAGGGACTAGTTTGGCTTTTTTTTCTCTCTCTCTCTCTCTCTCTCTCCTCCTCCCTACCCCCCTCTCTTTCTCTCTCTCTCTCTCTCTCAAGGTCCCACCTGATCACCTCCATTTTTCCTGCATTTCACAGTGTGAGCAGCTTTGCTCCAGCGCTGTCACAGGAGAGTGTTTGGAACCGGAGGAGTGAACGGAGAGTCTAAAATGTGCCATGTTTGTGAGTTTCTCCATAATATCAATACACCTTTCTACTTCTCTTCACAGTATGAGATAAAAACACTGATGACACATGGCTTTGTCTAGTCAGTGCACATATGCAGACTGACACAAAGGTTCTGGGCTCAGAACAGTATCTTGACCACACATGTGCAAGCTGCAGCGACAACTAATGGGAGTGATTTTGGTTTGAAATTGATTTTATATATTATTGTTTGATATTTTAAAAAGGAAATATGATAGAATGGATTAGTCCTTATATTACTTGAGTAGTGTGCCGCTTTTTCTACAATGTAGAATACTTATTAAGTTTATGATGTTATTGTGCTAAATACATAATCAGCGTCCTTTAACTGAGCATGCAAGAGAACCTACGGTAACCCTCAGTTGCCAATACAGCTCAGAAGATGTTTCTCGTATGTCCGCTCAGGGCTACTGTAAAAACATGGCGGCTCCCGAAGAGAGGACCCACTCCCGGTGTGAATATACATGGCCCATGTGGGGTAATGTGAAAAGAACATACAATCAGGTGATTCGATATTTCTAAAAATCAAAAATCAAAAAAAGAAAGAAAAACAAAACATTTTGATCTATAGATAGCAGTGACATACAATTCGCCACATCCTGACAGATTGCACCTTTGATGAGAACCAAAAAATAAAGTAACTAATCAAAAATATGATGCATTTGTTTCCCACATTGCAGCAGTAGACTGTGGCACAACAAAAAGCTGGCATTCTGTTGTGTGATAATGATATCTGGGTCCCATGGTGTCCACATGAATTACTATCTAATGGGGGGTCCTTCTGTTGGTCTGGTATCATGGGTGTGGATGGGGAGTGTGGAGCAGGTTGGACGCCCCCTTCCTGAGGCGTCTTTGTTTCACTCACTCAGCCAAGATCCACCCTGGATCAAAGGTGTGCAAGGGAAGGACAAAGAAAAACAATAATATTCCTCTAGAATAAGAACAATATTCCTCTATTTATTCCTTGGAACCGATCACAACACAACAGACCAACACCTGCTCACATCAGCCGCAAGACGTTTTTGATATCCTCATACAAGCCGTGCTCCCGACCCTTTGCCATTCCATTCATTGCCAAGTCATTTGAGGCATCTGTGGCCTCTCCTGGCCCAGCCTCTGCAGCCCCATCAACCCCCCGTGGTGGGCCCGCAACGGCGCATGCCCACTTGGCCGGGCCAGCCGGGAGGGCAGTCGGGCCAGGGCTCCCAGGACTCCCCAAGCATCCAGAGCAGCTGGAAGTCCCATCTTCCCATCCTGCTTCTCAGCACAACAATCAAAACACAGCAAATCTATTATAAATCAGTCTCAGGCTCTATCTGGGAACGAGACGAAGGGGGCTCGGCCAAGGCAATCGGAAAAGTGAAGACAGAATTTTTTTTTTTTTAGCAGGTTGAAGAAAGCAGGTCGGGGGGTTGCTAGTTCAAAACCCAGTTCAAGCCCATTAGCAATACTGTCTAAAAGATACCTCGAGATGACACCAGAGTAGTTAACAAAAACAGCACGATAACATCAGGGAGCTCTGGCGAACACGGTGCCTCGTACCCTGTGCTTTATGTAACGGCAGAGCCGAGGTAATCTGATTACCTCCGGGGTTGAACATTTGCACTTGTGCATAAGTGAATGCGCAAGTCTGTTGATGTGATTCACAGTTCAAACTTACTTAGCCTCATTGAGTTAACCCCTCTAACCTAAACAACTGTAATGGAGAGCATGAAAAATCCCCCGCTCTCTCTCTCTTTGCACCCCCCCCCCCCCCCACCCCCCCCCACAAACAACACACACACACACACACACACACACACACCCTTTAGTCTGACCACCCCAAGCTAATGCAGTTGACTCAGAAGGTCATCTGTAGTTCAGCATGAGGTTAGAGATAAAGAAACACATATTCTCTCCTTGTGTTTGCCCTCTCGTCTGCAGGGACGGAAAAAGGGAAACACATAGAAAGCGGGTGTTACCGTCGTCAAGATATCAACTCAGGTGTTCATTTGTTTAACCACTCCTCATTTGATTCCTCTTAATTTGACGTTTCGGAGATGATGAAAGGTTTCATCCAGAATGCCTCAATTTGTGCAGTATGACTCCTATAAGTCAAATCAGATTTTCTCAAAATAGAGATGCAGTCTCCCCGCATAGCGCCGTCTATTTTGGTGGGCCCCGGGTGTTTACATTAAGATGAGCTGGATTCCTTAACCCTCTCACTCGCTCACTCGCTCGGAGAGTGATGCGAAGTCTGCTCGCTCGTCCATGGAGCCAAGCTAGACTGCGTCTGAATGGGCCTCGGAGCGGCCGGGAGGAAGAGATTCATAATCACGGGTTGAGATGACAGGTGGATCAAATTTCTAAACTTTTTTTGTTTGAGCCGTGACAGGCGATCCGTCAGAGGGCGAGGACGGTGTTTTCTTAACCTCGGAGTTGCATTAGGTTGACATCCTGCCGCGGCGGAACTAGGTGACATATTGATGTGGAGGAAATATAACAGGCGGGGGGGAAGCTTTAAGACTTAAGGGTTTCGGCGCAGGCGGAGAGAGGAAGAAAAAAAATTACAAGCAAGAGGGGTTTGGGGGAGTTTTATGGGCAACAGTCAAACAAAGCGACCACCTTTATGGTCTGTGTCTGCTTCAGCTGGGCAGAAACAGTGTTGGGCAAGTTTGATGCATGAAGATAAAGGAGAAAGGAAACACAAGAGGGATTAAAGAAAGCCACAAAGCAAAATCCGGCGTGCTGGGATCAATTGCCATGACATAAAGGGATATTTCAAAAAAACACAAAAACACCTAATTTGTCGACTCAACACCCTTAGCGGACCTGAGCATTTCACAGCAGAGTTGAGGATGAGGTGCAGTAACTATATACGTGGAGCTAGAATAAATTTGCCAAAATGTGCTTTTATTTTGAAATGCTTCCATTTCCTGTGTGTGTCATGCTTGATATTTACATGCGATGATGGAGCCCATTCAAGCCAAGCTATGTCCGGTAGATTCCGTTCACAGTGCCCTCCCTTGCTTTCTCATAACCTTCAAAATAAAAGTCCCATTTAAAACCACCCCCATTTGTTTCCAGTCCAATTTGTTTACTGAAATGAGTGTTTTTCTGTATTTATGAGCATAAAGCAATTATTTGTATTTATTCAAATGGACTGTGATCGTCTACAAAACTCTCTGATTTTCAAATATGATTATTATTATTGTGCAGGATGTTAAATTGTTTTCCTGACCCACATTTGATGTTTGGAGTAATTATTACTGAAATAAACATGATATAGATCATATATGAAGAGATAGCCTATAAGGTGTTTTCCACAATTTCATAGAATAATAAAAACAGGTCTTGATACAACAAAGTTTGTTTGGCCCCTCTGGTAAAAATAAAAAAATCCTCCCACCCCTTAACCCTACTACGATTTTTCAATTTAGAACTTGAATGGTGCGTCCCCCCCCCCCCCCCCCCCCCCCCCCCCCCCCCCCCCCCCCCCACAGCCGCCAGCAAACACAAAAACCACCATGTTGGTGAGGAAGCTAAAACCCATCACATCAGAGGAGAGTGTCACCATAAGCATGAAGACAAACCGCTCTCACGTTTCTAAGTACAGAAGTCCACGTTCACTTACTTTGTCACAAATCACCGCAAGGCTTCCCCTCCCGATCCGTCATTTTCGGGATTACGGGGAGTTTGCGCGCCGGCGCCGGTGCACGCTCACCGGCCTGTCACCTGCTCAGTGGGGGTAATAATTGCTATGAAATAGCGTTATGGACAGCTGAAACGTGCTGATTGACTAAGAATCTGCTCCAAGGATTCCTGTTTTACACTTTGTGTCAAGGTTCTTGCTTTCCCCTCAACTCCCCCCCCCCGCCTTCTTTTTTTCTTCTTCTTAGAGCTATGGATTTGTTGTCATGGAGGCCTGACAATCGCGCTGACACCTCTGTCAGAAAATGATTTTTTTTTCTTTTTTTCAGCAGGGCCCTTGATTGACTCCATTTGTGTGGGGCGACTCTATCAGAAGACGCCAGTCTCCTGCTCATTCAGTCATCCTCTCTGTGACTGGCCAAGTGGAGAGTGGAGACAGCCAACGGGATGGGAACAGAGTCTGTGATCAGCATATCAGCACGGAGATATGAGGAGATTTACTTTTTATTTGATCTCTTCCTATTCCTCTCTCTCTCTCTCTCTCTCTCTCTCTCTCTCTCTCTCTCTCTCCCCTCCTCCCCCTCTTCTTCTTTTTCCCTTTCC
>JAFBJT010106646.1:18323-47881 GCA_016785325.1 Chascanopsetta lugubris
CCGGCTCCCCACCTGCTCCAGAGCCCGGTCCAGCTTCTCCCGGAGCTCCCGCGAGCGCTGCTCCGCCTGCTCCAGACTGGCGGCCAGGCTCCGCCGCTCTCGGTCCTGACTCGCCTGCAGGAGCGCGAGGTGCTTCTGCAGCTGCGCCTCCTTCTCGGCCTGAGCTTCCTCGGTGACGCAGAGCTGAGTCTTCATCTCCCCCAGGAGTGTCTGCGAGCAGTCGGCCTCCTCCCGGCGATCCCGCTGCTCCTGCCGCAGCCGGGACTCGGCCTCCCTCCTCTGCTCCTCGCTGGAGCTCAGCTGGGAGGTAAGGGAGGCGACGCGACGCTCCAACGCCACCTGCTGCTCGCGGAAGCGCCGGCGATCCTGCTCCAGGTGAGCCTGAGCGAGCGCGGTGGCGTCGCCCGTGACCAGCAGCTGAGCTTGCTGGGCCAAGAGGTCGACTCTGCGCTGCAGCTCGCTCTCCCTCGCCTCCTCGTGACTTCGCTTCTGCGTCTCCAGCTCCGCGCACAGGTCGTGGTTTAACTTCTGCAGGCGCTGGATGGCCGCGGCTTGTTCCGAAGGGCTCTGCGGGACAGTGGATTAGAAGAACCGGTGCTGCGTGCGCTGATTTCAATACTTACGTGTCAGCGACTTGTACCTGTGGAGGAGCCGCCTCTCTTGAACGCCTCTCCTGCTCTTCCTGCAGGTCCTTGTTCACCTGCTGGAGTCGAGACAGTTCCCTCTGGGTCTGTTCCAGCTGTGGAACAAATGGTGTCGCCAACTTCCAGTCGCCATGTCCGTGCAACAACCAGACACAAGTCTGTGGTCTTTATGGTGAAGGTGGGATCTCACCTGTCGGACCAGCGGCACTGTTTGCTCCCGCTCACACGGCCGAGTTTCCTCTTCTATCACTGCAACATCTTCACCTGATGAAAGGATGAAAGAACCATTGGTACTAAGATACAGACGTAAACATCATTTGAATCCACTGTACCAGAACCAGAACCTGCTGTCGTCTATTCTATCCACTGCCATTTCACTATGAATACATCATTTAGGATGACCTGACCCTAATCATATACATTTGATATTATATGATTTGTACATTAATATCCACCACTTTGTTCGCACCACACATTCTGTATGTAGTATACATAAATCAGTCCCAATGCACATGTTGTATATTCATTCATATTCATACTATACACATTTATATATCATTGTTTCTTCTATATACCATTGCTGATTGTGCACTGCATTCAAGATACCCATTGACAAAGTTCCTGAGGACACTGTGTCTTTGATGTTCGACCAATCACGACCAAAATCAAATCAGATACTTGTCAAGTCTTGGTGAAAGTTTGTGCCAAATGTGGAAATATTCCCTCAAGGTGTTCCGGACTTATTGCGTTCACAAGGGCAACAAAAAAACCTACGATTTGTGAGGGAATGAATTCTCCATTCGATTCAAAGTGTATCACTTCACTCACCAGTTGGTGTTGGACACAGATCAGAATCAGAACTGTTGTCCTCCTCTTCCACCTGCTGCTGCTGAGCTGTGACATCACCTTCCTCTGGCTGTGCTTCTTCTTCCTGTTCTCTCTCTCCTGGATTTGAACCCTCCACCTTCTCCCCACCATCTTGTTTTATTGGTTCAACCTCAGCCAACTCTGGATCCGGATGATGAGGCTTCTGACCTGGATGGGAGCTGTGAGGACGACAAAAGAAAACATAATCAATCACAAAGGAGTATTGTTTCTCCCACCTTGGCCCCGCCCCTAAATCTGACAGCAGGTACCTGGTGACGTCAGCCGAGGGACTCGACCTCACGTTCTTCAACACGGCCTGGACCCAGTTCCGTTTCTTCCCGGAGGTCATGGCACAGAGTGTGTACACTCCATCTTTAGTCTGCGGGAGGAGAAATCAATCAGTCATGACATCATGGCACTTGATATTAAAGGTGCAGTGTGCAGGATTCGGTGATATTTACATAAACATATAAGATCTCAGAGTAGAAGTACCTGCTCTGAGGAGCCGCCGGTTTTCATTTTTTCCACATCTTCACCACGAGACCCGTCTTTGTTGTCCCTGAGTGATGAAGACTCGTCCGTATTAAGACTTTATATGATTTAAATGTAACGATTGAAATGATTGTTATTATTGTGTAGAAACAAACCTGGTGTGACCGTCAGAGGAAGACAAACGTCGGGAATTCAGGATTCTCTTGACTGCGTTTTGCCCCTTTTTGACGTCCGGGGTGGAGACACCGTGATCTGAATCTGATTCAGAGAGGAGTCAGAGATGAGAGGAAACTTTTCAAACCATTTCAAAAACTTCAAAAGATACATTTATTTTAACCCCGTGTGAGGAAGAGGGAGGGAAACCCTCTTCTTCTTCAGTTTCACTGAGTCGACGCTTGTATCTAAAGCGACACATATGGTGTCTGAGGGTGGATGGAGACGTTGGGAATTGAACCCATGACCTCATGCATTCAAAGTGCATGCTCTAGCTACAGCGCCCCCCACCCCCCCAAAAAACCATACACAAATAAACATGAATAAATAAGTAATCAAAATAAATCAATAAAAAAAGCAATTAATAATACATAAATAATACATATACATGAATCCATTAAATAACGAATGCAGAAATGGATGAATAAATGAATATATAAATGAATGCATAGATACATCAGTGTGAGTGAATTCACCCTGTGCGGTGCCTCTGTGGTCCAGTCTGCTGAGGGAGCGGCTGGTCCTCATGAACGGAGCAGCCGCGAGCGAGGGCGTGTGCAGGGACGAGAAGCTGCGGCTGCTGCAGAGGCGGAGGGACGGTCTCCTGGGCTGAGGGTCTCCCCTGGTCCCCTGGTGGCCGCCGCCATGGCGACCCAGGCTCCCTCCTTTCAAACTGCCACCTCTGGCTTTGGCGGTGCTGCCGCCGCCGCCGCCGCCGCCGCCGCCGGTGGTCGTGTCACTCTCTCGGCTCTGGCTCTTGCTCCTGGGCTTCAGCAAAGTGCTGCTGCTGCTGCTGCTGCTGCAGCTGCTGCTGCTGCTGCTGCTGCTTCCAGCTGATTTAGCACCACCTCCACCACTGCCTGATGCAGGAACGGTGATCTGGTCCTTTTGGAGACATGGACAATGATAAGACGATAGAAAGCCACGCGTGTTCCACTTGTGGACATATCAAATATGAATATGTCAAACTTCACACCTCCTGCTCACCCCCATCCCTCCTCAGACTCCCTGACACATTCAATCCAATCACCTCTGGGGGGTGGGGGACCCTGTAATCCTCAGCAGAGCTCTTAATTTGCTTAAGTACCATCTGACCCACACTGTGATCCAGGACACACACACACACATACACACACACACGCACATCAAACTTAATCACACTTGAGCATCAGGGGGAGTCATCAGACGTCCAGGCTCAGTCTATTCCAGGCTGATCAGACTGCAGAGGCCATCAATCTCAGGCCGGAGCTCAAATCAATTAGGAGGAGGAGGAGGAGGAGGAAGAGTCCTGACTCGTGCAGGATTGAAGTGCACACGTTTGACTTTCAGTTATTAATGGCGACCTCGCGCAGTCAGAATGTGAGCGAACATAAAGCGAGCAGTGGTGGAGGTCTGCAGATGAGGAGCAGTGACGGTGAGAGCTGAAAGATGCTGCAGTTCAGACAGAAAAAACATGTCTGCCAAACATGTCTCTCTCTCTCTCTCGCTCTCTCTCTGTCTCTCTCTGTCTCTCTCTCTCTCACTGTCTCTCTCTCTCGCTCTCTCTCTGTCTCTCTCTGTCTCTCTCTCTCTCTCTCTCCCTCTCTCTCTCTCCCATGACTACCACTATTGCAGTAATGCCCAAAGGAATCCCATGGATCTGATCTGATAGTACTATCTCACGTCTTATAAACACAAATATAAAATACACATCTTTGAATGTCTGTTTTGTATTTTTTTTTCATACCTTTTTTAAAATTTTTAAATATTTTGTCTATATGTCCTGTTCACTTCCTTGTTTAGTCAGATTTGTCAAAACATGAAAAACAAAAAAAAGTTATTTTTCTTCACCAAAAAAGAAAATGCCTCAGTCTTGCGGCTCTTTGTGAAATAATAACCTTAAACATGTTCATTGTTGATCAAATCTAAAAATGTCACAAAAACATCCGTAAACCACATTGAATTTTCTCATGACTCCTCATTGTTCTCACCTTCCCTCCTTTCTTCTGCGTGTTGGTTCTGTTGTTCAACACCAGATCAGGCCACCTGTTGTTGTTGTTGACAAGATGGAGACGTTCGGCACAAATCAATCAAAACAAATTGAAGTTCATGGTGTGAGAGCAAATATCACTTGTATAATATAAAAAGCTACTGGTGACACAATTGTTTTTAATGTATTTGGAGACAGGAACATACTCATCGTATGATCATTCTGAGGGAGGATCATACAATTCTGCCTAATGTGTATAAACATCTAATGAATTCTGTAACCTATTAATGAGCTGTTTATGAAATCAGCAAAAAGAATGAATGCGGTGAAATATGTATTTATTCGTTTTTTTTCATATTTAGTTGTTTACAATACTATTGTGTAGAATGGTGCCACAAAATAATGTAAACAAAAACAAGTGTACTCAACAAAGCCAGTATAGATTATAAGTAGTATCACTTCTCTTGTAAATTAGGAGTAAATAGCTGTAATCTGAGGATGCTACCTCAACGAAATATGGCTCTAGAAGTCACAGCAATTTATCAATCACCTTGATTTAGCACGAAAGGTGCCACAGTGTTGTATTTATCAACATGTAAACAAGCGAAACTGAATTCGTTCCCTCTGATCATTAGCAATTAATCTAGTAAGTGTGAACTCACCGTGGGGCCTTGGACATCATCTTGAAAACACTCTGTCAAATCATCTGTCTGTAAAAACAAGTGTGGAAAAACCCTGTAGATCCAAAACACCTCTGTGCACCAGAGTCCATGAGAAACACACACACACACACTGTCAATAATCCGACAGAGTTGACAGACTTCATTAGAGTTTTGTGGGATTAGGCCGTCATCTTAACAGGATTACCACACGGTGATGGTCATGAACTTGATGTACCTACATGTGATGTCTGGAAACTCTCATCATGTTTATATCAAAATACCAAATTTCATTTACAGATACATCTTTCAAACATGTAGGAGTTAACACATGAGATGATTTGTGGTTATGGGATGTCTGGTCACTGCGGATGAACTGCTGTCACCATCGATCTGTGACCCGTGTCCTGATCTGACCTGTCAAGAACAGGACTGTCTGTTCAACCCCTCACACTCTGCTGTAGTTTTACTTCATGGATGTTTTATTTTATTTTAAGAACAGGGATTAACTTGAAGTAAAGATTCTTATACTTTCCTATAAAATTTGTCTTATAAATTTGTCTTATAAATTATAAACTTATTGGGATTAACTTGTTAACAGTTAACAGGGATTAACTTGAAGTAAAGATTCTTATACTTTCTTATATATTTGTCTTAAAAATGTGTCTTATAAAAAAATTGTCAAATTTATAGAATTTGTCTTATAAAGACAGTAAAGAAAGTCAAGACCTCAGATTATTAATTAGCATAATCAGTCTAATCATTAATATACACAAAAAATGTTAGTCCTGGGATTATGATTTTTTTTTATGTATTTCTTTATTGATTCTACAGTGTTACAACGGCAAATAGTTTAGTTACTCTGAGTTATAATCATAGTAATAATAATAGTACAAACATATTATATCATAATATATTATACAATATTATACTATACATTATATTTTATTATCATATATTATATTATAACATACTACCATATTGTATCACACACAGAGAGATGGCAAAATGTTCAATGTGTGTGGTTTAGTGCCATCTCGTGGTGACGTTGACCAATTGGAAGTTTAGACGACCCTCGGATGGGGTGAAGCGGAGGGAGGTCTTCCTATGTGGTGTGTCTATGATATAAAGAATATTTTCTTTACTTGAAGCATTTACTATAAACTTTTATCAGACTAAGATTTAAAGTATTCCCTCACGTTCTCAATCACCTATTCATCACCCTATTCATAAAATAAGAACATAGTTCCATGAGCCCAAACCTGTGACGTGTGTTGCTGTGGCACCCGGGGCGCTGATTGGCTGCGCGTCACGTGACCACACAGCTGATCTCCATGGCCGGACTGTTTTGCTTTGACCGTTCATCATTTTATGTTAGCATATCATGCAGCGTTAGCCGCCGCTGCTCCGCGACGCTGCACCGTTAGCGCGGGACACCGTCGACCCCAGTGGGCCCCAGCATGGCGCAGGCAGCCCCGGCCAACTCTGCCCCCGACGCCGGGAACCCCCAGTTCCAGGTGGAGCACGACAGGAAGCGCCAGCAGTTTGTTATCAGACTGAACGGTGAGCTCAGCATGTAAACATTAGCATCGTGCTAGCTAGCTGGCTGGCTAACGCTAACCGCCCCTCCGGGGCGCTCCTGCGCTGCTTAGCATCGCAGTGGTGGCCTTATCGATAACTCGAGTTGCACAGTGAGACACACGTTGATCGATCATTCAGTATGGTCGAAGTGTCATCGTGGTTTATCGCGTTGTTTCACTTGTGGGGACTAGAAGAGACTACAGTGCTAACTGCTAATGCTACTTCCTCAGCCTCCACCCTCCCAGTGGATAGTTTTTTTTCCTGACTGACAAATGTAAAAACGATGGTGGATGGAGGGGCTGGGAATCGAACCCAGGACCTCATGCACACAGCACTATTTCAGCTCATGAAAACTCCATAATAAGTTACTCCTTTAATCACTTGCAACAGGTGAATGTACTAGCTTATTTCAAGTTTTAAAAAAAAATAGTATTCACCAACAAGGTGGGGTCAACCCACTGTTTACAATCTCTGTAGGAAACGGGGCGGGGCTAAGACTCAACTGGAGCGCTGTGACTTGTCTTGTCCACAGGATCCCATGACCGCGCGGTTCTCCTGTACGAATACGTCGGCAAAAAGACGGTGGACTTGCAACACACCGAGGTCCCGGACGCCTACAGGGGGAGAGGAATCGCCAAGCACCTGGTCAAGGTGAGAGTCCGGGGACGCTCCTCAAGCACGTGTCCTATACCTCAAAAACACAAGTGTCGGGTTCACGTGGCCGTGTGTTTGTGTGATGACAGGCAGCCATGGACTTTGTGGTAGAAGAGGATCTGAAAGCCCACCTGACCTGCGCCTACATTCAGAAATATGTCAAAGAGAACCCTCAGCCTCAGTACTCGGAACATATCTATCAAAGACCCCTGTCGCAGCAGCAGAGGAGAGGAGAGAGAGACTCCCACAGATAAACGCAGTGAGGTGACGGCGGCAGCGCCATGTTTTCTCCGACAGGCAGGTAAACAATAATAAAAGAACCTTCCAGGCTCATCCAGTGAATCCGGAGACAAGCGGATCACAGGGAGGAGACACCTGTGAGCCGAGCCTCGAGTCCACACCAATGTCCCAAAACACACAGGATGCACATTCCCTCAAAACAGGAAATGGATGCGTCAGTCGTGACTTGACAGCAGGCCCCCCCCCCCCCCCCCCTCCCAGCTGTACCCATGTTCCACCACTTTGCCCATTTTTGGATGAACCAGGAAGTAGGAGGAGTTAGTGGAATGAACCGCCCACTCTGAGCCTCACGAGAACTCTGCAGAAGAAACCTTTAGGTGACACTCCGTCGTCCATCTTTATATTCGCAGTCACACGGAAGTCACACTTCCCGAGTCAAACCATCAGATCTGGTCTGTTTTTGGATTCATTAAATCAGAATTGAAGAATGTGGCTGGTTATGTGGACGTAGCCTTGACGTTTGTTCTTGTTATTGCTTTCATTTGTTTTCCACTCTAAAAGCTGTCTTATCTGACATTTGACTTTTTTTTTTTTTAAAGACTGCAATCTGTTTTGAAAACATTTATTCCCCTTAAATTCTCCATTCACTTCTGCTGTTACAATCCAGTCCACTTCCAATCCTCACAGCAAGTTAGTTAGTGAACCAAAGAACACAGTGTAAGGAGCTCTGCAGGTAAAAACCCATTATCTCCATGTCAAATGTCACTTAGACACAAAAAATAGTTCTGAACTCGCGTCTTTTCTGAAACCAGCATTTCACAAACAGCAGCAGTGCTGTTCAGGGCATTTTCATCCTGTGGTGTTACAGCATCACCCGTTCTGTCACTGAGCCGCCGAAACTTTGTGTTTACTCGTCAATGACAAAAGAAAATGGTTTACGGCATTTTCCCTTTTCGCGCGCAGTCGACAATCTCAAGTGTGGCCTCAGGTTACATGCAGGCAGGACAGGCGTCACCATGCGACACGGACTATCTGCCTCAATTCATTCAAATGTTCCCTTTGTAAAAGTACATGTTTAGGTGGCACCCACCTATGGGTAGACTAGGGTGTTTATTTTCTTTTTTTCTGTTTATATTCGTGTGTTTTCATGAAAGGAGGCCAATGCTGATGACATACTTTGGAGCAGGTGATTTTTTCCGCTTACATTCTGGTTGTGTATGGATAAATAAATCTAATACTCATCGCAGTGTGAAGTCTTTATTCACTCACACAGCCATTTTTATGAGTGAGGCCTAATTTGTGTTTATGGCAGTCAAGGCAAACACGGGAACTGAGCGTGTGCCGACAAGTGTTTCCGTGTTTTCCGACCGGAATTTTAAAGTGCAAAAATAGTTTTATTGAAATATCACCAGGCAGCTAATGGGAGTCAATGGAAACGTTTAACATCCTGGCAAGTACTGTAACTTTGAAGCATCACACGGATGCAAATGATTGGATGTGGAGTACATCACGGGGAGATTTACAGGTATATAAACATCCTGTTGTGGGAATGACCTTTGACCTCTCCCTGCAAAGATAACATCACATTCCGTTCATATTTTCCATGGTGTAAAGGATATAAATAAGTCATTACCGTTATTTCCTCTTGTGTGTTTATGTTACACGCTCATTGTAACTACTGTGGCCAGAGGTCCGGGCTCGTGTTCCAGCTGACCGCAGATTCCTGCAGGCAGCCATTATTATATCTGTCACTGACAAACCGTGTCAGGTTTCAGTGAGCATGTGGACAGGCGCTGCATACCAGTGCACCAGGACACAGAGACGGAGCACACGAGAGCACAATGTGGGTGAGTATCCAGAAATGTGCATAGAACACAGGCTCTGACAAAACCACACATAGGAACATAAATGTTACTGGGTGCAGTAATGTAACAGACTTAAAGGTCCAGAGTTTATGGTTGAAGTCAGGATCTTATGTATGTATTTGTTTGTGTACCTGAAAATATCATCCACTTACTTTGTGTCTATATATCCACAACAAGAGTCAGTCCTCTGTCATGGGGGCGGCCATGTTTTGCCATTATGTTTTTACAATGGCAGAGAAAATTCTTACTTTAAGGTGGAGCTTATGTCACCTGAAGCCCCAACCTGACCCTCACACCCCAGGAGAGGGAGGGGTGAGGAGAAGGGGAATCCACAATATTGACCACCAGGGGCCGGTAAATCTTACAAACATGAACTTTAAATACAATTTAATCTAATTTCTCAGCTATTATTCAAAAATGAATAATGAATTTGTTTCATGTTTTGATTATTATTATTTTGTAGCATTATTATTATTATCATCGTTATTATTATTTTTCAGCGGCATGGATATGGAAATAGTGTTGGTTGAATCAGAGAGTTAAGCTTTAATATGTATTCATTTATTTACTCTCACAGTTGTTTGTTTATTATTATTCTGACCTCAAACTTTTACGTGCTGTAAAGTACGTGCAGACATGAACTCTAAATTTGTAACATTTGGGAACTGTAGTTCATTCGGGCCTCGAACGACATTCTAAATGGAGTTCATACACTTCATTACCCAGAAGGCTGTGCGTCGTCTTACGTCTACTGCAATCACAGTTGTATCTCCAACATGGCGTCGCTGGGAAGGAGGCGCGGTGTCCCAGTAAGCAGGGAGAGGTCAGTTACCACACATATTGGCCTTTGAATGTGAATGTTTTGTTGTGTTTCCGATTTTTGGTCAATAAACGACACAGCAGACACCAGACGTGCGTGTCGTTTGGGTTTTAAAGTGAAACACCAACGCGACAGGTCGGAATTTTATCCCATGGTTAGCTAACGTTAGCGGGCTAACGCGTACAGCTAGCTAGCGGTAGCGGGGAAACAGACGAGCAGCTCATGTGATGTTTTGGTTATTTCACACGGGGCAACGAGCTGTGTGGAAAGTTTGACTCGCGGGTCGGTTGCGGCCCTGAGTCCGGTGCCTCCCGGCGCAGTGTGCGGCAACATCCCGCCTCAGCTAACGGTGTTGCCCGCTTGTGTTTTTGGAGCCGGGCTGAAAGTGACTCGTCCCACAACTTAGCCGTCCACTCCTCCTCCAACTTTCTGCCATGCAAGCGAGTCAGCTAACACAGTGTAACCGTCTCCCAGGTACACCGTGTTCCCTGCCCGGTGATCCTCCTCACGTGACTTTCACCCGCTGTTCGAAATTCTTCAGCCCCCCCACCAGACATCCACTGTCCCGCTGTCTTTGGAACAGAATAAGCCTGTTATCTGTTAAGTGCCCCGGGTTTGCCTGTTATCTAGTGAACGTGAGCTGCAAGGCCTCACAGGCTCCATGCATATGTGGTAGTTGTACTTTGTAGACTAATACATTTCTAATAAGCCCGTGGAAGCTGTAAATATAATTTAAAAAATATTTGTAGTTTTTTGACTAAAATAAAGGTGCACACATCACAGTTATGAAACTTTATGAAATATCTTTGAATCTTTAAGTAAAGTCTAGTTAGTTAGATCAAAGTTACATTTTTGAGATCACACATGGTATATCAAATAAGTAGCTTTATTTAATGTGGTTGCAGTTTGCATATATGACATGCTGCTTCCATTACCATTACTACTTACTCATTTAAAATAGCAATATAAGTGGTATGAGGCCGCAACGTGCAATCCCACCACTAGATGATACTAAATCTTACACTTGTAAGGTGTGGGGACTGATCTAGATACCGTCGTATCACCGTATATACATTTGAATCTGTAAAGATGAACAGTTAGCCATGAAATTTCTCTCAAATATGACAGCTTTTTTTCCATAGACATTGACAAAATGTTTACTTTTACTTGAAGTTGTTTGTCCTTACAGGTACTGATTGGAAACAACAAAATACAAAATTAAACCTTGCCCTTGCACTTTTTAGCAGAAGCATATACTATATATTTGTCACCTCTCCAAGTAACATACATAATATACTACATAAAATGATTTGTATATCTTACTGATTTAGAATGGCAGTGATGTAAATAAATGTAAAAAGTAAATATGATGTTGTAAACCTTCACGGAAAATGTAGTTATGAAGCCAAAGTCACCACCAAGGAATGTTTGTCCTCTTGGCACAAATCTCAGCGAGCCCTTGTACTCACACTTTCCCTTTTCTGCTTCCTGTGTGCTTCTGTCTCTGCACAGGGGAGTGATGGCGGCGACAGACTGCTACATTGTGCACGAGATCTACAACGGCGAGAATGCGCAGGACCAGTTTGAGTACGAGCTGGAGCAGGCACTGGAGGCCCAGTATAAATACATTGTTATCGAGCCCACGCGCATCGGTGACGAGACGGCCCGTTGGATTACAGTCGGCAACTGCCTGCACAAGACGGCCGTGTTGTCAGGCGCCGCTTGCCTCTTGACGCCTCTCTCGCTGCCCGTTGAGTACTCGCGCTACGTGGCACTGCCTGCCGGCGCCCTCAGCGTGGCCTGCGCTGCCCTCTACGGGATATCCTGGCAGTTCGACCCCTGCTGCAAGTACCAGGTGGAATACGACAGCCAAAAACTCTCGCGGCTGCCCCTGCATACGCTCACCTCCTCCACGCCCGTGGTGCTGGTACGCAGGGATGACGTCCACAGAAAGAGACTTCATAATACGATAGCACTGGCTGCCCTGGCGTACTGCGCCAAGAAGATCTATGAACTCTATGCTGTATGAGTGCACTCTGAAAGGGTTTAAGAACCGACGGGGAAGAAAAGGTAGAAGAAGAAAAAACAAAGAAAAAAACAGAACCCTATCCACCCCCAGATGTAAGAAAAGTGGAAGTCGCGATCAGGCCCAGCAGTTAGCTCCGCACATGTGGTGGGTGCTTCC
Source organism: Chascanopsetta lugubris (assembly GCA_016785325.1). Classification (NCBI taxonomy): domain Eukaryota; kingdom Metazoa; phylum Chordata; class Actinopteri; order Pleuronectiformes; family Bothidae; genus Chascanopsetta; species Chascanopsetta lugubris. Next base: position 30,513 of record JAFBJT010106646.1, read on the forward strand.
ATTTTGAACTTTGATCAGAGGGATATAGTTAAAACTAGAAGGAATTGTTTCCCCCCCGCTTACAGTTCCTTTACTTCGTGACAACATCCGTACGTTTATCTCTGTAGTACCCTCCGCCTCCTTCCCATGTGCCCTCCACCTGCATCCCTGACACACACACTTACACGTTAAGGCACAAGGGTTTGGCAGCAGTTCCGGACTGAATCAAGTTGCAGTTTCAAATGGACAAATGTTTTTGAGTACTGGCCCCCCCCCCCCTTCCCCTCGTAGTTTTACTGTACCCTTTTCTTGCTGATCAGTACCCTTTCATTAAACATTAGGATATTTCAAACCCACTGTTCTGTATTTTATTTTACTCTTTTCATTAAAATTGATTCTACACGTTGTCCACAAAAGGAGCGAAAAGCTGCAACCCATTTGAGATTGTGTCTTGTCTTTGAAGATTTTCTTGGTGGAAAAGTGAAAGTAAGATCCTCTTGGAAGGGAATGAAACTTTTGGGATGAACCAAAAACCAACGAAGGTAAAATGTGTGGTTGTTTTCGTTTCAATTTTTTATCTACTGGAAATTGTCAGACTACAACATGTCATATTACTTTAATGAATGAAAAGTTCCTCAGAGATTTTGACAGAAATCTCCAAAAATATCAAATGAAATCAGAAATAAATTGTGAACAATCCTGAAGGTTAGAAGACTTGTGGTGTTTTGATCAATTTTGTCCAAATATGTCAGAAGCCGATAGCAGTCGCACAGAATCGAACGTCTTTCCTCATGTTATGAGTCTATTCTTTCAGATTTTGACTTTAATGGTAAAACATGTTGACAGTGAATTTAAAAGCATGGATATGTTTAAGAGAAAGTGTTAAAGGTTCAGTTTGATTGATCTATCGATAAAGTCACTACAAAAACCCCTGAAGCCCCACATCCCTTGGAGAACCTTTAACAACCCTCACATAATGTAAATACACAATGTCCCTTTCCAAAGCTAGTCTTTGGTTTTTCCATTTTTTTTAAAAATTATTTGCTGATAAATACACAAAATCCTACACCAAAATTCGAAGTAGTAAAGACCCTGTTGCTGGTTCTTTGGTTCAGCCTGTATTTTACTTAGAAACCACAGTGACCACAGTGTTCATGACCCAACTGCCATTTTGGAATTAAATTAAGTCAATTACATTAATGGTCACTGACCACACGCACGAAATCCTCCCTTGCCTTTTCCCACACTTGGAGAAGAGGGATGAGCACACAGTGGGACGAGCCATAATAACATTGTCAGTTATGACCAGTGGTGGCTAATCATCTGTCAGCTGACCAGCTGTTGACATTTGTGCTGCATCCACGGCTGCTTATCTTATTTTTGGTGGGTGGGGCTGGTGAGTGGTAGTGATGGGATCCACTGGTGATCATAAAGTATATTATTAATCTTGCTTGATGGAGGAAATCCAATAAATACATTTTGTTTTCAAATATTGATTGATTGCGTTAACTCTTGTGTTAAATGTGTACCAATAAAAGGAAATTATGTAGCGTTTTATTCACAAAAATAGAATTGAAATTTCAACGGTGGACAGTCACCCAACTTATTTCATTATCCTATGGGCCCTTATGTTAATATTTCATATCTATGGTGGCCACCATTTTTTCACAGAAGCCCAGAGTGGACAAAACTAACATTGTTAATAAGTTTACCTTTAGATATCACTAAAACCTACACACTCTATCTTTAAAACCAGCAATGATCGTTGCAATTTGAAGAAATAGATAAAGAAAACTATTTTTATTTCTACTCAATAGTACACGCTCAGCAGGAGCAGCACTTGTCTCTTGCCATTAGACCACCAAGGTAGGCCAAAACTACTAGTCCCATCATCCCTAGCGGCGAACTGGCGGTATCTTGCCCTGAGTTCCGGTGTCAGTTCAACCCGGAAGTACTTCAGGCATATTTTCAAACTGCTGTGTAGAGGTCTACAGTGCAACAATTCAGGTGAGATTTTTAACTGGAATTCAGCTGTTATGTTTTTATATCACTACGTTTGTTTCTTTTGAAGTTTGCTGGTGTTAGCATCATCGTTGCTGTAGCTATTTACGGCACTGTCTCTGTTAGCCTTACTGTGTTGTTGAGGTGCTTGTGTTGTGTATGAGGTCTGAGTTTGTTGACGATGTGTTCTAAACGGTGTGTTGAGTGGTGCCCGGTGAAGCCGCGCGTTTTACAAAAACACTAAGCCTGCTGTGCGCCACCAGATGCTATTGCTAATGCTAATGCTAACAGTGTGTTTGTTTTCCCCTTTTGCTAAAACGAACGAGACCCGAAGAACATAAACACACTCGGCACAATTCAGGAAAACCGCATTTTCTCTGTTTATTCTCTTATTATGACGATTGTTATTATTATTATCTGTTCTATGTCGCTGTGTCATCTTCAATTTGCTTTTAAAGGTCCAGTGTGCCAGATTCCATTGATATTGGCGGAAATGGAGTCTAGAATGATTAGATATGGATGTTTGTATGAGTATATGATCACCTGACTTTAGAAATTGTTGATTTAAACGACTGTAGAATGACCACCTTTAAGGCCAGGTCCTCTGTATGGAGTCCACCAACCTGTTGCACCACCATGTTTTTACAGTGGCCCAGAATGGACAAATAAACAATTGTCCTATCAAAGGGTGAGGTGAAGAGTAGTAAAAGTGCAATATGCAATTTCACCACAAGATGTCATTAAATCACACCCACTGTGAAAGTTGAAAGACGGTTTCACACATTGTGATATTTAGTTTCAATGCCGAACCCTAAAGGACAAAGTATCGTCTTTGTCCATGTGATCAGTGATTCTGAATGTTGCCGCGGGAACAGGTGTTGATTGGGCCTCTCTGTGTGGAGCGAGGTGGGCGAGGACCGTGAGGACCCTGAGCCATGGAGCGCATCACAGGAGGGGGAGGGCTGCTGCCTCTGGTGTTGGCCAGTGTCGGGGTCCTGCTGTTGTACCGGGTCATCTCCCGCCTCAGACCGGGGGCTGCCGTGAAGGACACCGTGGTGGTGATCACGGGTGCCAGCTCCGGACTAGGGAAAGGTCTGCCTCCGCTTCCTTCATACCAACGTGGCGTTTTATTCCCTAGCTCATCCCGATGTGTTTTATATTGGACTTGAATGACAGATGTGTGTGTTGTTTGGCAGAGTGTGCGCGAGTCTTCCACGCTGCAGGCGCTCGGCTCATTCTGTGTGGACGGGACGCAAACCGCCTGCAGCAGGTGGTCCAGGAGCTCACCGCTGTTTCCACGGGCGCACATCAGAAGGTCTTTACACTAGGAGTGAAATATTAAAGTGCCAAGTGTTCGTGAAATGCACCAGGTTTCTGAAAAGTATTAACAACGGTTCCGTGCGCTTCAACCATCCAGACTCATGTCCCCAGAACGGTTGTGTTTGACCTGGCTGACTCGGGAACGGTGGACAGAGCGGCAGAGCTGATCCTGAAATGTTACGGACACGTGGACGTCCTCATCAATAACGCCGGAATCAGTTACCGCGGCAACATACTGGACACTCACCTTTCAGTTCAGCGAGACGTGATGGAGACAAATTACTTTGGCCCCATCGCTCTGACTCAGGGTTCGTCAGGAGTTTATTTACCGTTTCTCTGTGTGTTGCTGTGGATACACTGATAAGGAAGAGACACTTGTACGTTTATGATGTTTAAACAGGAACAAAACATCCTTTTGTATTTATTTTTTTCAAAAACCACTTCTCTCATCACAGCTCTGCTGCCCTCCATGGTTCACCGGCGTTGTGGCCACATCGTGGTCATCAGCAGCGTCCAGGGCAAGATCGCCATCCCGTGCAGATCGGCTTGTACGATTCCTCTTACTTACACTGTTACAACAATCGAATGTCCAAGAGGTATTTCCCGTCTGTTGGAATAAAACGCCATCTTATAAACACTTTGACCAGACGCAGCCTCCAAACACGCCACCCAGGCTTATTTCGACTGCTTGCGGGCGGAGGTGGAGTGCTACAGGATTCCAGTGACTGTGATCAGCCCTGGTTACATCCGAACCAACCTGTCACTCAACGCTGTGACCGGGGACGGCTCCAAGTACGGAGGTGAGGATGTTGGGTACATGTTAACCCGTAATTGACATTGTATTCTCTGGAATGTTGCTTTTTGTTCTTTAGCTGTAGGGAAATCTCCCCGTAGACAGTGACGGCTGTTGAAATCTTGTTTTATTTGCGCAGTTTTGGATAAAACCACAGCTTCGGGCCGGGACCCCGGTGACGTGGCCCGGGCCGTTCTGAGGGCGGTCCGTCAGAGGAGCAAGGATGTGGTTTTGGCAGAACCCATGCCCACCCTGGCAATCTACCTGCGCACGCTGTGGCCCGCACTCTTCTTCAAACTCATGGCCTCGCGTGCACGGAAGGCACAGAAACAGAAAGACGGATGACCGGGACAAAGATGGCGGCACATGGACCAAACCTTGAGACACAGAACCCCAGGGGACATAAGATATGAATAGGTACTGTTTTTCCTTTCAGTTTTGAATGTTTCCACCAAATCTGGAACTGCAGCCGGTGGGTTTGTTGACTGCTCCGTGTTGACCCTGTTTTCATAATCGCTATTTAAAAACCTTGTGACTGACGAGATTCTGGGCTGTTTTTGCATTTCCTCTTTGATCTGGACACCCAGCCGCCGTTGAAGGGTCAGAGTGGATCATCGTGTAACCATAATGTCCCTTATGCCAAAGTGTCCTTAGATACTAAAGTGTGGCTCATAGATGCACTGTTAGAATGCATTGGCCAATGGGTGAATGCCGAAAACTCGACTTTGTAGTGTTTTGGTTATAAAAACAAAAGAAACATAAATACAGACAACAGGCAGATTTTATAACTATCTTTATACAGAGAATAAAAACACCTTTTACAAACGGAACATTTTATACAGGTTTTTTTCCTTTTTAGATGTCATCTTAATATTAACTTAAAATGCAAATATTTTCAGAAATCTTAACAATAAATAGTCCAAATAACAATTTACATTATGTTACAAAAGCGCAGTGAACACTGGAATTGCCATTTGTACAAATAAATCCTTAAGCAAAAAAAAGCCAGATTCAAAGACAAAACCTGTCGTTTATCGCTTTATGAAGAATCATCTTCTTCGTCATTTTTTTTCATATTCCAGTGTGAGGAGATGAGACCTTTTTTAAATCTTTTTTTCACGTCTTCATCACACACGAATAAACGTCACAAGAGCTTTTACATCAGCGAGTCAAAGCCGCAAAGGTTATTAAAAAAAATGACCAGCTCCCTCCATTAATTCACACTCACAGAGATGAAGTTAAAAAGGATGGATGAGGCAATATGTGGTCAATACTGCATATTGATGATGCTGGTTATTGAAATTCAGTTAGGGGCGTAGCATGGCGGCGTTGCTAGCCTCTGTGAAGCCAACAACTCGGTGTAGGAGGAAAAGCAAAACAAGCGTCTATTCATCATCGTGTTCAGAGCAGGCTGAGGTTAAAGGGACGATGTTCAGTCTCGATACTTAAATAATAATAAATGTTCAATCAGCAGGTCTTAATGCAAAACTTCAAACAGGTGGAGTGTCTTTTTTTTTAGTATTAGTGTTGGATATTATAATTCTAACTTAAACGGGAGTGTAATGTTAATAACTAAGGCCTGGGGAGGGGTCGGACATCTTGGATTTAAAATGAGCAGAAAGTTAGCATGATCTGTATCAAAACAAATGATTTTGTGACCTTCAAACTTTAGTGTCATTAAAGGTACAGTGTGTAAAACTTTGAAGCGGATCCATTGTCAGACATGGAATGTGAAATGGTCTTAGTGCAGAATCTTCCAAATGTATGAACTGGTGGTTTAATAACTTAATAAGAATAAGCCCTTTATATTTACATGTACAGCAGGTCTCCACATTTTCTACACTGTACCTTTAATTTGTCAAATAAGACCACAGCTAGAAGTCACGTGGAGGACTATTTGCAACTAGGGCCTTTTGAATACTTATAGGCTTGATTTAGAAGTAGCAAGTGCAAGATGATCACATGTTAAATGCTGCTAACAAATATATTCAAGCTGCCATTTTGCCCATGGCTGTAAGAAACGATTTAACATATTCATTATTCCAAAACTGACTGACTGAGATGAAGAGCCTGTAAAATGGAGGACAGGAACAAAGGGACTTATATCTTCTCTGCTCTGCTCTTGTCGCCGCGACGACTGAATAGACCGAGTGAAGTTCTTTTCTGCCGACATTTTCAAAGACCCTCTTCTACCAGCAGGGATCTCAACTGCACATTTTGAAGGCGTTACACATTTTGAAGGTCGATCTGAGGGAGAGGATGACACACACACACACACTCACGCAAGCAAACACACACACACACTCGCAGATCAGTGAAACTATTTTGTTCAGATATGGCATTGTATTTTCCTGTACATGAGGTTGTTTTGTAAAACGCTTTTCCGTTTTCTTAAGTGTTAGTTTCCTTAAAGGGCGTTTGACCTTAAAGAGCAGTCCGGTGAAGAGCGCTATGCATTATTATTATTATTATTGTTTTTTTTGTTTTGTTTTTTACTCGCTTTGAACAAAAGGTCACGGTTCACCGTTATTATTGCACTTTAACAACCAGGGCAGGGATGGCTTATAGGGGCTGGTCTCTTCTCCGCAACAGCGAGAAGGGAACAGGGAGCAACAGTCACGATACTGAGGAGACTCGTTCTCCAGCCAATGGGCACGCTCCACCGCCGAATGGTTTGGCGGGAGCGGCGTCCTCAGGGCGGCGGGATGGAGGGCTCGGTCACGGCCAGCTCCTGAGCCAGGTCATTGAAGCGAGCGATGTAGTCCACGCTGCTTTCGCTCATCATACAAGCGAGCTGAGTGTCCATCTGCAAACACAAGGTGCAGATGTACAGTACAAGCGACCCTTAAATGAATAAAAAAATGTAGAAATAAAATAAATGAATCAAATTCAAGGTCCAGTGTGAAAGGTTTAGGGGGCTATTTCCATTGATCTTGGCAGGAAACGGAAAATAAATTGTAGCTGTGTGTCAAATCAAACATTATTCAACATTGTAGAACAAAACAACGAATGCCTGAACTCACCTCTGCCACATCCGAAAGGCCACGGGACTGAAAGGAATCGTGGGAGTTGCAGTCCAGGAGACTGGGGCCGAGCAAAGCTGTGCCACTGGAGGGGCCAGAGGGGGTGAGGGTGGTTCGTCTCCCCTTGTCGGGAGACACCATGGCTGGAAGAGACCACCAAGAGTCCGTTAGTTGAAGCAGTGTCCGTGTGTGGATGCTGCTGTTGGTGCGGACGCGATTCTTACAGAGAAGGCATCCCAGCGTGGAGTCGGAGGAGTCACTGGGGTACCACTGGGGATCGTGGCTGGGCGAAGGGATCCAGCCCCTGGACGGGCTGACCGGGGGAGACGAGCTCAACAGTTTGCCGCCGTCGTTGTTGCTCAGTTTGGCCGGAGAGAGCGTCGCCTCCTCACCTAGCACCACGAGACCCATGCATGAAAATAACCCCCTGCGCCAGACATTTGACTTCACACCTGTTTGAAACCGTTACGCACCACCGTAGTTGGAGGAGTTGATGGCGAGCTCGATGATGGAGTCGCTGATGTGCATTTGAGGACCCCCGGGCGCCAGAGCCTCCTCTGGGGGCCCGGGCAGAGAGATGTCCAGGAGTGAGGCCACGCTGGGCGGAGCGAGGAGCGAGTCGCCGCCGCCCGTCGCTCCAGGTGATGGTGGAGGTAAACCATTCTGCAGAAACAACATTTACAACTAATGTAAACAATAACTGCAACTAATGATAACTGTGTGTCTGTGTGTGTGTATCGTGTCCTGACCTCCGGGACATTTTGCTGTAGGAGCTGAGAGTCGGGTTCAGCGTCTGGAACCGGCGTAGCAGGGAGCAGAGCTTCGTTATCGGCAGCAGGAGACTCCGGATTCCGACAGGGGCTTCCGGGAATGATGCCGGCAGACTTGGCCGCCAGGTCGATGGCACCTGAACGGAGATAAGATGGAGGATTTGTCAGAGCTTAACTGATCTGATACACTCATGCACAGGATTAGTCATCGAGATACATATTAAGAGTATCTGTATAGATTCAAACTAGGAACTCAAGTTTGGATTAAAAACCAGCTCGTCACATTGAGGAATAAAAAAAAAAAAGCCCCAAACATTCATGCAGGAAGTGAATCATGAAATACAGGAAATCAAGTGTTGCGTCAGCGTTATTTTTGAATCAGAGGTTAACTATCCAAGCGTTTTGATTTTGTCCCATTTAAGGCTTCCTGTCCTGAACAGTGGAGCCGTGTTAAAAATACCTGCACTTAAAATAGAGTAAAAGGTTATTTTTAATGGAGTAATATTTAGTTTCTGTTTCTGATGCTCAATCTGAGAGCTCTAGATCTAGAATTCAACATTTCTTGATAAAACACAAAAGAGGATAATTGACTCAGAACATACTGGAGAGCTGGCTGGCCGCTGCAGAGCTGGGCGTTGCAGGGGAAGCTTTGGGAACAAGGGGGCGGGGAGTAGGAGCCAGTGTGCGAGTGTGGATTGGCCGGAAGGATCCAGTTCCTGAGGAGAGAAACAGGAAGTGAGCGAGAGGGAGAGCGGCATGGCACTTGTCGAGAGACAGAGAGGCAGGACGCTGAACTGCGCTGAAACTAGGTTTTAGGCAACAAGCCTGTATTTCCCGACACGTTATCTCCCGGTTTTGACTGCAGATGTGAGGAAGCGTACCGGTGGCCGAGGAGTTGGAGAGGATGGAGAAGGAGCAGACGTGCTGAGGAGTGTCTCCTGTGGTTCGAGGCAGCAGCGTTCTCTGCGCACAGGTCAGGAAGGAAACAGGGTTTTTTTTTTTTTAAATCCCTTTTTAAACACCGAAACATTTCAAGACAAACTGCGAACAGGCACTTCGACGCCTACCTGAACCACCAGGGGTTTGCGAAGCTGCCTGTTCCGAGGTTTTCTCTGTCTGGAGAGGAAAAGATCCGACTGCATCTACAACGAAAGGAGAATATAAAGATACTCATCTCGTAATATTTCTGCCTTCACTCCGAGTATTCCATGATGCCGTCTTACACTAATGGAGTCCAGCTGCTGTCTAAAGGCCAGCTCTGCTTCCTTGTTGGGGGAGAACATTCTGTTGTGACGGGAGCTGTTGGGGGGCAGCGTGGTGGGCACGGCGAACACGCCGCCCTCCGGGTCGCAGCCTGCTGTCGACCCCAGCAGAGAGCGGGGGAGGTTGCGCCCACCTGAAGATGAGTGGGGGGGATGCGTTACATGAGGAGGGGACAGGACATCGACGGCGACGAGCTTTCGTTACGTAACCGACTGCGGCCGATACCTGAGGGTCCGGCGTTTGCCAGGTGAAACCGGGAGCCGCGCACAGACGCCTGCTGCCGGCCACAGCTGGGGCTGCGGACGCCCGGTACGATTCCCTTTCCCGGAGGCGTGGAGACCTGGCTCTGCTCCTCCTGGTGGCTCTTGAGAGGCGACGTGGCCGTGGAGCACAGCTCCGGAGCCTGGAGGAGAGCACACGTTAATGACAGCGGCTATTCCACGTGCACAGTTGGAAGTAAAGCGTGACGGCGGCACAGGCCATAGCCTGTTCCAAGTCCTATTATCCGCTGGCACTGCACCAACGTGTCTTTGATCTCTCAATGGAGGACGCGTTTGTATTCATGCAGTTATCAAGCCCACTTCTGAATAGGAGTCATTTGGAACAACACGCTTGAGAACCTGACGTGAATCCCTACCAAAGGTTTAGGGTTGGCCTCCGTTGAGACCAGTTTGAGCAGGCAGTGCAAAACACGGTGCGACCTGCCGGGTCTGGCCGGAGTCGCCGACGCCTGTCTGTTTTCGTCGTTGTTGGGAGGAGGCGCCGCGGGCTGCCACTCGTACTCCAGCTGCAGTTTGCCTGGTTTTCCGAACATCAAGTAAAGCTCGGCCAGCGTGACGTTCTCTGCGTCGCGGGCGCTCCAGCCCTCCTCTCGGATCTGCTCCACCGTCCGCTCTTTGGCTGCAGGCGCGGGGCCCTGCGACGCCACGTCCTCTGAGCCGCACATCAGACTCTTTGCTGGAGGGGTCTGGTTGGTCTCGGGGGAGGAGGTGCTGGGGCTCTGCTCCTCTTTGCACTGCTCAGATGGGCTCTCTACAACACTGCACAGCAACTCTGCGCTCCCCAGCAGTCCAGCGGCGGCCTCCACCTCGGAGGGTCCCGGCCCAGTGACCTCCTCTCTGGGAGTCGGCTGAGGGGACACGGCAACAGAACCGGACTGAGATCTCTTCTCCTCGACCTTTGAGGAACCGTCCGGCGAGGCTTCGGCGTTTAGGGGCTCAGTTCGTCGAGTCTCCCCGACCACAGTCACTGAAGCACCAGCACCCGAGGCAGCGGAAGAGCCTCCCTTTGCAGACTTGCTGCCAGTCCGAGGGGCTTGACCCGTGTGGATGCCCAGAATCTGGGCGGTGGGTAATTCCTTGGCGTTAGTCCGGGTCTTGCCGCTCTCCAGCCAGTGTACGGTGCATGAGGCCTTGGAGTGAACCACGCGCGCCACACCTGGCAGCATGGTCAGGGCGCTGCTCTCAGCCGGGAAAAGAAAAAGTTCATCCGGCTGAGCTTTGCTGGGAGAGGTGGTGTTGGACTGGAGGTTCTCCAGAGCCTCTCGCTCCATGAGACTCTTCAGCTGGAAGAGGAGCGTCAAGGACGGATGTACGGATGTGGACGGACAGATTCCCCACCGCCATGTTTATTTATTTTTTATTAAAGGATACAATGCGCTGGTCCTGGTGCGCCCACTTCTGTTTCAGATACTCAATGAGGCTGGAGACTTTCCTGTGCAGCTCCACCATCATCCTGAGTGAGAGAGGAGAGAAGACGCCAGGATGAAATGATGCCACTTCTAACGTGACACCTTGGCTCATGGCGAAGATGCTAAGATGCGGCAGCTTCAGCCTGAGGGCAGTGACTGACCTGAGGCGAGGGTTGTGGGCGATGCTCTGAACGCGGGCCCAGGACTGGTTAGTGCGCGGCTGGAGCTCCACCACCACCTTCAAGGGGAGACGCACCGGTTTCTGGTCCTCTTCATCGCTCACTCCTGTGGGGACAAGAAGACGAGGACCACAACACTAAGACACCAGCGGTCGGATCGTGTGCTAACATCTTGGTCTGGAGGATCTTGGACAGGGGGAGTGGACGGCAGCCTGTAGGACCACCGTGCTCCTCCTCGTCCTCACTCTTCTCCCACGGCGTTGCCGTGGAAACCCAGCTATCCCACACTGTTGTTGTTATTGCCAAAAACATATCCCGCCCCCGCAAATTGCTGTGCCTCTCCTCTTCCGTCACAGTTTGTATTTCCAGCTCCCATGGTTGTTTACTTTGCACCGCGTGTGGAGCTGTCTCACCGTCGGGGTCGCAGAGTTTCTTCAGTGCGCGGCACATGGGCGCTTTGATGCGCAGGTTCCTCCCCTTGGAGCGCACGGTGGTGGCCCTGGTCAAAGAAGCAGAGGAGCGGAGACGTGTTGGGGCGTGGTCGAGTTGGATCACATTGAAACCTTCATTTAAGAAGAGGATGGCTGGAAGGATTTTTGAAAGTTGCGCTGTATCCGTTTGAGTCCAGACTTACCCCTGCTGGATGAGTTCGTTGAGCTTTGCCACGTTCTTGTCGTCCATCACTGTCGAAGACAAAACATGGGGACAGAGAGTCAACAATGACGCCCACCCACAGGAGCAACATCTAAATCGCATCCCGCGTCACAACCTCCACGGCACGAAAACAACCCGTGACTTACATCCACCAACTTTTTTGCGGAGCTCGGCGTAACAGATGAGGCCATACAGTTCCTGGGAGGACTTCTTCAGCACTCGGGTGTACACTGAGGAGGAGGAGAGGAGAGGAGAGGATGGACATGTCACAACACTGCTGTGGCCAGCCATGCGTGAGGAATGCGTTTTGGCACGTGAAGATAGCGCGAGAAAGAGGGCGGAGCTTCTCTGGTACGTCGATTTCACATGTCGGTAAAAAAACAAAGAATCGTCACAAAGTTCCTGTTTGTAAAAACATCGTGTGGAGAGTGTGGCTGTTTGGGGTGACAGGGCTGCGGCGCAGCTCACCGTTGGCAAAGTCGATGTGTTTGGAGATCTTGTGCCAGGTGCGGTAGTAAAAGTGGCGGACTTGCTCCTTGTTCTTCACCATGTTCGCCGGCTTCCCTCTCTTCTTGTACTTCATTGCGATGTTGTTCTGGATGGCCTCGAAATCCTTCCCATGCTACATAGTCAGAGACATAACGCATGAACTATGGATACTGCATCGTTGTATGTGTGTTGTTTGATTTGACGAACACTACCTCATAGAGACCCTCAAAGAAGCTGTTTTTGTCTTCCGCGCTCCAGGACTCCCACTGCCGACGGGCCCTTTTCTGGTTGCCCACTTGCTCCTCCTTCTCAGCGGACCCTTGGCCCTTGGACGCCTTGGACACTCCTCCCGCGGCGCCGGGTATTGGCCCCGACTGCCCCACTGCACTCTGGGAGGACGAGCCATTCTCTGCACCTGCGTTACAACAGAGTCACGGTTGAATGTTTTTTTTTGTTCATAGAAAGTTATTTACAACTGTGAGTCCCAGCTCTGCAGCTTGGAAGACACGTGCATTGCAGAGCGCAACCTGCAAAGTACACCCCCCCGTCCCCACCCCCCTCCCCTCCCCACCCCCTGTGGTTCAGGTTTGGCAAGGAGGCAGGAAATGCAATCAGCCAATACGGCCAGATCCACATAGCCCAGGTCCAAAACCAACCCGTGGTGGGCTGCGATGGCCAAGTTTACCCCAGCACACAACACAATGCTGGGAGGCAGCAGCGCCAACAACTGAGGCAACATTGTGTTGTGTGAAGGCAACGGCGTTTTCAGCCAAAAAGAAAATTCACTGCTAAATACTAACATGTGTGTGGCTGCGTGGAAATAGATGTACACTAATATAGCATCGTGTTAAAATAGCCACGGCTTCCCGAGTTAACGAGTCAACACTTTAAGGATCTAAATTTACACGGTGGAATAATTGCAGTATTGCTCAATTTTCCAAATAATAACACACAAGAACAGCTGAGAAACAAATTCTATACAACAGTATCGATTTCCAAGTCTGCTTTAAATGTGTAGTCGTAGCAGTTATATAGCAAAGTGTCACCACAGAGACACATAATGACATAAAGCAAATGTGATTCACAAGGCAATCAACATGCGCGGAGGAAACAGAGGGTCAGACGCAGACCGTGAACAGAAACTGCCACAGTTACACGGAGTTTCCAGCAGACTGGATATTAATGCCCCTGCCACACCCCACTGCCCCACCTGGATTGTTTTTCCAGACGCTTCATGTACACGGAGACAAAGCGTCCAATCACTTGTCCGTTTGTGGGATGTAAACAACGAGGCTGATCCTACAATATTAAAGCTCCCACAGCCTCGATACAGAAGAGCTTATTTCACTCTGATGTAAATAAAAATGTCCCCTTTGTGTTTGCTACCATATACTGATTGTTGGCGCAGTAAGAAAGCATCAAGCATTATGTCACCTTTAGTGGTTTCATTTCAACAGGGACGTACCGGGTCGTCATAGTGACACTCGTCCATGATGGACTACAATAGACAACAACACACAGAGGCAGTGTCCCCCTGGGACAACACACACAAACACAAACAGGATCACTCCAGCCTCCACACACACCCACACACACACACACACACACACACACACACTCATACAAAAGTGTGTGACAGCCACATGAAGCCAAACAATGAACGATTAATTGCTCAAATAGGGGGGAAGCTTAGAAGGGAAGTTTCCAGGAACTCTCCATTCATACGGCCGTTATCCAAACGTTGATTCTGTTACAATGCTGTGGGAGACTAGGAGTACGAGTGAGCTTAGCTAATGTTTGTCTTACGTCTTCCCCCTATGATATTATCAAGAGGATTAAAGGTGCAGTGTGTCGTTTTTTCTGTTTTGTTTATAATGACATGTTTAAAAAATGTTGTTTTGATTCATCCATTGGCCCCACAATAGCCCAGAATGGAGAATGAACAAAAAAAAACACGATTGAGTTATTATGACAACAAAAGGGTTCATTACCATACAATCTCCCAGCCCCAAAACGACTCCGTCCGTCGGTTAATGTTTACATGTGCTTGTTTGTCTCTGTCTTGAAAATAATGTAACGATATCAACAGAATTAAAGGTGCAGTATGTAATGTTTAGATTCTTTTCTTCTTCTTAAGTATAGCCTTCACTAGCCTCGAATGAGCCCTTTATAATTACATGTCTGACCACCGTGATTCGTGAGATCTATTGTCAGATAGAATATAATGATGTTTACGTTATAAGTATAATCACTTAAACGTGGGACATGTAGTTTTCATTCACTTTAATTGAGCCCTGAATACAGCATGAGCCCCGGGTTGCCATGTTTGCTGCAATCGCCCACAATGGACAAACCTAAACAACTTTGAAGTTTTGATGATAACTGGTAGCTGCCATTGTTTGACCTGGCCTGAAACTGCTTGTTTAAAGTCAGTTAAAGGTGCAGTGTGCAGGACGTGTCAGGGTTAATCCCCTCAGACTACAAGAGACACGGTGGCCCTCCGGGACTGAGGGGCAACACAAACTGCATCACTTTCACACATGGGGGCAAAGTGACAGTCCAAACCTGGAGTTGACCCCCCTCCTGTTAATCCCATCACACACTGTCACACACACACACACACACACGCGCGCGCTGTCACACACATACACATTCTCTTCAAGTGTGTGTGTGTGTGTGTGTGTGTGTGTGTGAGACCCGGGTCACCGACGGTACCTTTGGATTTCGCCCCGCCGCCGTGTCCGTTGATGGCCGAGCCGACTGAGTCCTTCCGGATCCGCTTGCTCGGAGGTCGAACGCTCGAGCGCAGAAAATGATGCTGGTCGTGGCACGGCGGGGTCGAGTCCTGCGGCTGCTGGCTCGAGCCCGGCCCGGTCCGGTTCGGCGGGGAGGCGGGGAGCAGCGGGGCCGGACCGGGGCTGAGAGCCGCGGCTGATGGATTAAGGATCTCCACTCCTCCTCCTCCTCCTCCTCCTCCTCCTCCGTCGTCGTCGTCTCCCTTTGTACTGCGCTCCTCGCTCGCCTGCTCTCCGCTCTCCTCCTCGTCGCCACCGTCGGGCTTCGTGGACGGATTCCGCCTCCCATCCACACCGATCCCCTCCCTGGAGCCCGGTGTCATGCTGCCAACACACATCCACACACAGTCCGGTCACATTGGGAGAGAAGCGGTGTGAAAAATTAACTTCTACAGACGACGTTCACTGTCTCTCAACATGGCCGCCGCTGTTTGTTTCAAATCCCCTCTCCGGTCCCGACAAAACAACGGCAAATATATGCAATTAACGTGTCCGTGGAAATTGAACCCAACAATTCAAACACGTCCGCGAGCGACCGCGGCGTTTACGCCAAAGTCTTCGGGCTCTGGTGCGACATATTTCGGCGTGAATTTCAACTAAATTCAAATGCGAGCGCTTTTCACTTTAGCGCCCTGCAGAAACGACAACGAGAAGCCCTCGGTGCATTCGACCTCTAAATAAAGTGTGAAATCCAAGTGTTCTTTTACCCATTCTCGTATTCATCGGTGCCGGGCGACGTCTTCTTTCTCTTCACCATGGATCCGATCGGTTCGATTGGCAAATACGGATCAAATCGAGCATAATAGAAGCGACACGGATCGCTCCGCTTTCTGCCCTCTCCTTGCTCCTGCTTCGACTGAGCTGAACTCCCTGCGCAGTTCAACTGTTTTCTATCTGCATCAACATTACCCAATGCTTTTTTATAAGCACCAGTTCAACTCTAAAAAGCCCAAAGGCACATCGGGAACATCCACCTCATGCAAAACACACGCCTTTGCGACCGAACGTGTCGCTCGCGCCCATTTGAATCGATGAGGATAGACGCTTTTATGAAGCCAGTAAGTGGACTTTGTCACTACGTCACCATCGCCTGCAGAAACAATGTCTGCAAAACTATTTATTCCATGCACACTTTGTATTTATGGATATTCCACACAAGAGCCCACGTGCTGACGTTATTGTTATTTCTGTGGAGCCAATTCGGCATCGACACGGGGAGCAGGCTGCGTGGATCCTGCGTGGGCACGGATCAAAGACTCTGCCGTGTGTGACATTTGTAACGATGCTATGTAAACATGGCTTGATTTATGTCATTGAGGTGTTGGACGCATTGCTACACGTTGATTTTCAAAGGTCTGGATCAAAGGTAGAAGTGGGTGCTGTGGTGTGACAGCTCCAGAAAACTAAACAATGAAAGATTAATTGCTTCTTGGGGGAGAAAGTTGGGCCAGAGGTTTCCAGGACCAGACTTTTTTTTCCTCCTTCTTCTTCTCTCAATTCAGACACAACTTTTGCAATCTGTGTCATCTACACGCATTAAATATTACATGGATTGTGTCACTAAAATATAGGATCTGACAACAATGAGAGGATGCAACTACTAGATTAGTTACATATTGTTTACATCCACTCGTTTGCATTACAGCTTCGAGCTATTGTGATGCAGTCAAACGGGATTAAAATTGAAATTGAGCAAATGTTCAAAGTGAAAGTGTTTTCAGTGTGATTCTGAAAATGATGTAAAATCTTACACTGAAATCTGTTCAATAGAGTTGGACATAACTGAGTTACAACAGTGTTGTGTCCTTGTAGCTTCTTGGTCTTGAGATAACAGTCTCATATTTGACAGCTATTTACAAGTAAATAAAGACGAGTAAACAAGACATTCATATCCACAACTTGAGTTGAGTTAGTTAAAGCTACATAAATGTATCAAATGAATGCCAGAGTTCTCTCCCATACACCCATAACGAGGAAACTCGCATGGCTGCTAACAGTCGGCTAGCTGACGCTAGCGCTTGGCACACAAGCCCAACGTTGCCAGAAACTGCGACGGTGATCATGGTTGTTTACGTGTGGAGATTCGAACGGTGTGTGAAGTATAAGATTGAATAAAAAGTCATGAATTACCTAAAGCAGAAGCCGGACGGCGGTATTCCCAGTCGCTACTCGGGCTAGCATCGCTAGCTTGGAGGCTGCCGCTTCAGCTTCTCGCCGATGACAGTTCCTGTGGATCGAATGTCCATGCGCTTTCACACGCCCATCGTGAGGGGAAAACAAAGCTTATGATTGGTCAGGGACGCACGAGGATGACGGTTGAGATGTGGTTGACATTAACATTCACCAATCGCCTTTGAGTAAAGCCCGGCAGGGGACCAATTGCGATTTTCTTCCTGTCACGCTGTCAACGTTT
>JAFBJT010106647.1:0-7500 GCA_016785325.1 Chascanopsetta lugubris
TATATATGAATATATATCATATATCATATATATATGAATATATATATGTATATAAACATCTTGCCGTCCATTTAACAACCCGAGACATTTCGTCTGTGTAGAAATATTAAACACACACCCTCACTTGCTCATTTTCAGAATAAGAGCGTGCTGTATACGTCACATGATCTCACTCTGATGATTTTTGCTAATCTTTCTAAGAGGAAAAATATGAACTGCTGCTGATGCATAAGCCTCTGGATAAGATGAGGTCAATATTAGGACATTAGATCCTGTCTGAAAACCAGCTCCAGAGTCTGGTGTTGACGTTATGAGGACACAGGCTAAAGCAGGTTAATGTCTTCACTGTTGTCTGTTAATTTCATGTCGTCTCCGCCTCAACTTGTCTCACAAACATGTTATTCTCACGCTATTCATTCTCTCTCCCTCCCACGCCTTCCATTCCACCTATCCTCCATTTTCCTCTCCTCTGTAGCCTCTCAATGATTTTCATGCACCCCCCCCCGCCCACCCCACCCCGGATGAACACCATGTACCCCGAGACATGCGCTCTGCCTTTAACCCAGTTAGCCACCGGTAACCTAACTAAATGTGTGTCACGACCAAAGCGCTCCCCCTTCAAACCAGAGCAAAATGTCCTTCCCTGGTTTCCCCACTGAGGGGCAGACAGGACATTCACAGCTGAGAGGATTCAGCACACTGACACACATACACACACATACACACACTCCTGCCTGCCTCTGTGTGTGTGTGTGTGCTGTGAGGTGGGGTGTTGAACGGTTGACTGACTGTAGGGGATGTACCTTCTCTTCCATTCGGTGAGCACGGATTGATTTTTGCAGTTTTCGACTGCGAGACTGGCTGTTTATACACAGAGGTAAATTATGTGGGTCACATGGAAGCAATTAGATTAATTAATCAACACGAAAAAAGAAAATGTGCGATGCTGAAAATGCAAATGGAGACAATCACAGGGTGAGCGCAATCAATGGGATTAAAAGCGAGCCCTGATTTTACAGACGGCAACATCAAAGCCTGATTTACAGCTATAAAGAACAACGAAGACATGGATGTACCACTGTGATACACATGCTTTGTCACCATCTCTTTCTCAACGGCATGAAAAGAAGGAGAGAAACTAATCTCACTAAACTAAATAAAGGTTAAACCAGCATATTTGAGATTCATGCACCTACATATAATCCCTGTGACACATGGTATCAAAACGCCTTTGTGTGTGATTTGATTCGTTATCAGTTAATGTTGCACCACATACTTCCACATCTGGTTCGAGCACGTGTCTCTGATGTCCACACTGAGATCTGATTGCCGTCGAATCACACTTTCATTTCCGGCAGCGTGCTGCACCCTCTCATCTTTTTCAGATCAGTGTGCGGCTATAAGGACATTATATGTGATTTTTTTTTTTTCTTATCTGAAAAGATCCAGAAATGTCCTGAAATATCACTGAACTATTCAAAGACAGCCAACATTTAAATGTCAATGTACAGGACACTGCTGAACAGACCAAACCGCAGTACCACCTTTTCACCACTAGAGTGAACCATGAGCCACGACAGCTCTCAGTCTGCCTCTAAATCCTCATTGGCAGCAATTCACTTCCTGCCCAGTTGTGCATATTATTTCACTATCAAAAATAATGACATCACTTCCTATGTGATTTTCAAAGTAAAAGCCTCAAGTTACATTCCCTGTTGAATGAATCTATTAATTTATTATTAGAAGGTTTTTACCATTATTGCAGGACAGGAAGTTGAGTGGAACCATTCCGCAACGCCGCTGCGGTGGGTCCTACGACACTAGTGTGAGTGAGACTTCATCAGACTTTGCAGAGCCACACTTTTCAAACCGTAGCCACATTTACTCATATTTCCAACTACCTGACATCTCTTCACATCGATAAGTGCGGTTGAAAATCCAAATTCCCTTTGAGGCTCGGAAGAAATACAATTACTGTTTTAATTAGGCTGAGGCTTTTTCATCCCCCTTCGTACTGAAAACAACCGCGGGCCATTGCAGTGACTTCAGTGGGGCATCCACGTAACAACAAGAACAAACACAGTGGCCTGTTGATTTTCTGCTGAGCGACGGGGAGTTAATTTCTTGGCTGAAACAAGTGGCGGTGTGACGAGCTCGTCCGCGCAGTCAGGGGAAGTTATTCCTTCTCTGTTTTTCAGCAGAAACGGCAGCAGAAGAATAAACAATTTCACGGTCGGCTGGCGAGCGGTAATACACGGCGCGGCAACTATCGGGCCCGGTGTCGTGCTCGTCACGGGCTGCGCGACCTTCCGCAATAACTCATTTCAAACAGGGGCTTTAAATAGCGGGTAACATGCTCCACAAGACAAAGAGAATTGGTGGCCAAACATTGCAGGGGGGGGGAGTGATTTAAAGAGGTGTGGTGGACGTCTCTGTTGTCCATTAAACGCACGCTCCTTCACCGCTGATTTACAGGAAGTGCAGTTCTGTTGCGTAATCTGCTGTGGACAGAATTATTATAATCACGGCCGAGGAGGGAAGTTCAGCTCAGGTGTTAATAAAACATCATTTCCCTGATGGAGGCCATTACCATGCAGCCTGAGTGGGGATTTAACTGAAAATACCCAAGTGCATTTTATTTTGAAATCCATGGTGGTGAAATGGAGAAAAGAAGACAACAAGAAGAGTGAAGTGATTTCCCCACCAAAGGTCGTGACCTTGTCACCCCATCCGATCATGGATTCCATAGTTTTATCGCAGCTCGTCACCGTGGCAACAGCCTGACAATAAAGTCCCTGGACAGTTGCTACTCTCCGGTGGGCGAGGTGGTGGGATGTTACAGGAACTCCATAGAACGGAGGGATACATATGGGAAACAAAAGTTGCCATGGTAACGGGAGGTTGAATTTGCTGACAGGGGAATTGAGATGATGATAACAGACTAGGAGCAGCAACATTGTCATTGATGCAGTCAATGCATATACAGGTCTGTATCAAAGCTGAACTATGATTGAGAGTTTTGACGTAAATACAATGATCATACTACAATGACAGTTATTAGAATTCAAATGACAAGAGCGTGTATTGCATTCGGAAAAGGCTCATAATAATAAAGAACTGTGTTAAACACGGGACCACGGACTCATAACAACTGATGGGAACTAGTAGGGGGGAGGGGGAGGTGTTCCTCCTCTTCTTCAATACTGAGACAAAACAACGCAGCCCGAACAGTTAGGGGTTTTTAGGCAGCACTTTGTGTGCTGCGCTCTGTGACTTGGAGGCTGATCAAAGGCAGCCACAGAGCCTTCCCTCCCATGCGAAGCAGCAGAAGCCACCAGCACCATATGTGTGGGCCCATCAGTGGGTCCACATGCCATATGCCTGAATGTGCTGGTGTAATGCTTTCCCTGTGCCAATCATCTCACTGTACGCTCAGCAGTGGGGGTATTCATTAGTACAGTGTCAGGGTGGGGGGGTGCATATATATATATATATATATATGTGTGTGTGTGTATGTGTGTGTGTGTGTACTGCAGATTTTCTGGTGTCATTTTGCTCATTTCAGCACGGACTACACACTTTACATGTAATTCAGTATCAAAGTGACACTGTGTGTGTGTGTGTGTGTGTGTGTGTGTGTGCAGCCCTAACCTCAGCAGACCCTGTCACTGGAGTTGCAGGGGCTGCATGTTTGTGCAGCCCTCTCTCTCTCTCTCTCTCTCTCTCTCTCTCTCTCTCTCTCTCCCTGAGCTGCTGGCCAGTGGAATATCCTCCCCAGTGTCGAGTTTCCCCGTCATGATGGGATCACAGAGATGTGCCAAGAAACACTGTGTCTGGGGAGCCTCACTCGCTCTTGCACAGTACGCTGGGCCCATGTCAAAGCATCATCTCACACACACACACACACACACACACACACACACACAAAGCTACCACCTGGAAAGTGCTGCTGCTGCACCCAGAAAACAGCCCCTGTCTAACCCTGTGTTGCAGAGTCAGTATACACACACCCACAGACACACACACACACACACACACACACACACAAACACACACACATATATATCAACACACTTGCGGAAAAGGTCAAATGCCAGCTGAGCACTTCCAGTCTGGAGGTATTCACCATAAAAGTCGTTTATACGCCCATCACTCAAACATCATGGGTAATAGATGCATGTCTATCTATGCCCCTGGATGCCGAGCCAACACACCTACGGCTGATTGGCCGAGGTTCAGTACAAGCAATTCGACAAAACACCAAACATGTACAAACACTCGTTAAGTCGTGATAATGATTCCGTAATTCTCACCGTTATAAAGCCAAACACCCGACTGTACAGATCAATGCGCCACCCATCTATTTTTAACAGTATCCTTAAAGCCAGGTTACATATCAACACCTGACTATCGGTTACTCGGTGCGATGGCTGTTGTTCGGTCCCGCGCGCGTTTCTGCGCGGAACCCGCGCCTCCCTCCCGGTTTCCAGCGCTTCCACCTCCCAGAGACTCGACGCGCTCTGCTCCCTGTCCAAATACCAGAGCGTGGAACCGCAGAGGGAAACGAAACCCACCCACTGGAATTGCGCCCGAGTTTTCCAGTAGTACCCTCTGGCCTAAGAACGGCAACAGTTCAGACTCTCGATCACATGCCGGTTTCGTTTTCAATCAGCGGGAAGGAAAGAAGAGGCCGGGGTGTCGGCCAAAGGTTCGAGCCGTCCAGACAGCTGCTGCGCGCGGCCAAGCCTCGATAATGGAAATGCAGCCCTACTACGCTTAACTCATTCCATTTCTCATATTAGTGCTGGCGAAAGGTCGCAACGCTGTCTGATATGGCATCGGGGAAAAAAGAGGGAGCAGGGAAAGGTCACAGCTCGAGTTTACTCAAGTCTTAATTGGATGCAAATCAGCTAACTGTGTTTGCACAGTGAGAGCAAGGCAACAGTCGGTGGGGCTGAGAGTCTGGGTCACAGGCATCCAATCACCTCGTCTCGCTCACACCTTAGCGATGATCGCTATGCGGACACACGCACGCGGGGGCGGGATCTCAGGGACGGGGCGGGGCCAGATCAGATAGAAATGCGGTGTAAATGTCAAGTCTTCTCACGAACTCACACGTAGTATATTTACAAAGGTGATGATTATCAACACACACTTTCAGCCCATTCAGTCTCTTCCTCCTCCAGCTGGGTCCCCGACCCGCTGCCAACCACATTACCTCGGCAGCAGTGAGTTCAAATTCACCTTGAAATCAACTGATGGCAAATTGTGGTGCCTGAGGCCACGTCTATGAGACAAGTGAGATAACGTTGTTACTATTAAAATATAATCAAATATATATATATTTCAAATCAAATAAAAATGAAATAAAAATCTAAAAATAAAATAAAGTCTGACATCTCCAGTTGATTAACTCCCTGGTTTAAATTGACTTCATGCACATGAAGCTATTTCATGAAGAAAAATCAAGAATGAACATACACACTGGTATTTCTGATATACATTTATTACAGTATTACATCATGCTAAATGAATACAATTAAGAGCATATGTAATGAGGGGGAAATAGAAACTGCACTACCATTGTGCAAGTCAAATATGAATTTCAAAATGTTACATTTTTAAGGTTGAGTAAAGCAAAGAACTGTTGATGTAAATTGTTGCAATTGTTGTACTATATTGCAGTATATTGTGAGGGGGTGCCCAAGAAATTGGCAAATGAGTGTATGTGGCAAAGTACAAGCAAACAAGTGATACAAAAAAAAAAAGCCCACATAAATGTTAAAGATAATGAGGCCGTGAGAATCCTCAACAACGGTAAAGCAAACCATATTCATAGAGATCCTGCGATCATCACTTAGAGCACTCACTCGCTAACACTCTCCTCCGGCCTAGAGGCCCATTTGTATTCAGCGCACTGATGCGGTTTCATAAATGTGGAGCCAGGAGCATCATTTATCTCATCTTTGGTCGCTCGGAAAACAAAACCCATGCCGTTCATTTGTGCTGCCAACATCACACGAGCTTCCCTCCGCTCTATCACTGACAGCACTAACTACTCAGAGAGAGAGGAAGGGGGGGGGAGAGACTTATCGCTCTTTTCCCTTCCATAAAGCGTAAACTTGCGAGATCTTTGCCAAGTCTGATAAGCGATGTCCAACCCTCTTCTCTCTCTTTCTCATCTCACACCCCACCCCGGTGTGCCCCCCCGCCCCCCCTCCATCGCCCCCCCTTCTCTGGCCCGTTCTGTCTTGACAGCTGGGGCCCCAGTCCCACATCAGTGGAAATTTCCTGAAATGTCACTCCGGTGGATGGTCTGAGCGATTGGATCGCGTGGGGAGCGCCGCTGCTGCAAAGGCCATGCGCAGACGTACACACAGTTCTCCCTCGGCCCCACGGTCCCCGGTTCCCACACGATGGCTGTCACCCAGACTTTAGCACGTCCAGGCAAAATCGGTTCGGCCATGCGTGTATTTTTTTTTTTTTTCCCGGTCCCAAAACTCCACCCCCTGTACACCCTCGCATCCAGTCCCCGGCCCCTCCCCCCGGTGGAGTTCAGCCTGTCACGGCGACTCAGCCGGGGGCCAGGATGAGAAGGTGAGGGGGTCAGACGGGCCACAGGAAGTCCCATGGGTCATGATCTATCAATCTACGCTTTAAAGGTTACAGCATAACAACTGGAATTCAATCAGACTGCAAAGAAATGGTCTTTGAGAAGAATGGGGGAAGTAGATCCTTGAGGAAAAATAGATACAAATGGACTATTCTTTGTTTTAGTCCAACAAAGGCTCGCCGATCTGTGTTATGTCAGCCCCTTATCAGGGGAGGGTTAGGGTTACGGGGAATGTCTACCAGAGCACATTGGGTTGTGAGGGTATCAGTGTCGTGGCCAGCGACACCACAGCCGGTCTCAAGCTGGACTCGAACCAACCACCTTCACTTTGCTTTGAGCTTGAAACACTTCCAACAACGAAACAAACAGACTAATGATCCAGCAGCTGTGATTCTACCATGTTCTCAACCACTCTATTAGTGTATAGTGAGCAACACAAGGCGAACGCACAGTATAAACTTTGGCCACTAGGGGTCTCAGTACCAAAACACTACCTATACTCGTGTGGTGAAGCAGTATGGGATCATGGGGGGTTGTCGTCACAACCACTGCTCCGCCAGAGAGGAAAATCTACCTGACATATAATGTTCCAGAATGAGGTATAATGTATTCAAGTTATGCATTGTTATTTATTCAACGTTATTGAATGTATTATTCAAATTATGCAGAGAAAAATGCAGAGAAAAACAGTTTTCTGTCAACGGTCAATGCAAAATGATCACTAGATCAAACATTTGACGATCGGCATGGCGACTGGCATGGCAACTTATCCAAAGGGTTACATAACTATCTTTGACCAAATTTAATGCTCGCCAAAACATTTCCCTCACCATCACAATGCAAGTCATGCGGTGGTGTGAGACCGGTTTCAACATCAGGAGGTAAAG
>JAFBJT010106647.1:12500-32631 GCA_016785325.1 Chascanopsetta lugubris
GCTCTGAGGAAAGCAGCAGTTTTTCAGTATCTGTTTGAACGGAACACTATATTGCGGATTATCAACACTGCTTACTGGCTGCTATTGATGTGGATCATTCATCGTCCAATCCCTCGTGACACTGGAGAAGATCCCTGAACATGAGACACTCCTCAACAACAACGAACTGACAGGATCCTTCAGCCAATCAACCAAAAAAAAGAAGAAGAGCAACCCTCTGACTTGACCTCAGTTGCCTCCCTTCTTCCTCCTCCATGTTTGCTGTGATCGTTCCCACCCAAACATTTCTAAATTGCTCTCCAGCGTGAAACCCAGTTAGCTGATTTGAAAAGTGGAGCAGGAGTCACGTTAACTCGGTTTGCCCGAGTGTCTGGACGCCGTGTCAGCCACATCTCTCTCTCTCTCTCTCTCTCTCTCTCTCTCGACTCCCCGGCCCATCGCCTCGTCACGGCCTCATGTAGGGTCAATACTAACGTTGTCTTTATCGCCCTGTGACTGTGACACTGCCGCTAAAGCACATAATTAGATGCCATCTTCAGTTAGGAAATGATATTTTCTCCCTGGGAAGTTTCGGCTCGACACGCGAAGGCCGTCGGCCGCCGAGCCGTTATTACAATCATGCTAATCAGACGACGATCTGAATTGATTTCATTAAATCTGAGGCTTGGCAGCCGGAGATATTGAGGACGAGCTGACTTGATGGATGACATGTTGATAATTAAAATATGCAGCTTTTAAACGTCTCCCTGGCCTCGCTTCTTTGAGTACCCTAATACATTTTTAACAATATTTGCCATCTGGATGGAAGAAGTAGGGCACGAGATCCCCCACCGAGATGAGTCTGGGAGCCCCCTGCTCAGGAGGATGTTTTTAACTTCATGTCTGTGATGCAGACACACAGTCACATACAGTCGGGCGAGGTGAGGACGAGTTCACGCGCGAGTCCAGACGAACAGATCCGAGGAAATCTGGATTATTGGGGGGGGGGGTCTCTATCCGGAGTTTGCCGAGCACAGCGGGAGGTTCTCAGCTCAGACTCCACTGCCACAAATAATCTGGATGATCTGATGCTCGGCTGATATTCACGCAGGATGCGGTGCGACCACATGAGACAAGCAGCAGGTGGCAGGATGCAATGTAAACATTTCCAGCACAGTTGCACATTTGTTTACTAAAGTAGAATGTGTTTACTACTGGTGTCCTGGCAACCATTCGTCCGAATTTTGGCGTCAGCTTGAATCACTCTCGGTTTCTATGATTTCATTTTGCAGACGCTTTTATCCAAAGCGATATACAGGGGTGGATGGAGGAGGCCGGTAATTGAACCCACAACCTCATGCATCTGTATTTTGGTGTCAGCTTTCATCACTATTGGATTCTATAATGCTCTTTATACTCCTCTATGATTTCATTTAGCAGACACGTCCATCCAAAGCGAAATGCAACCAAGAGTGGATGGAGAGGGAATTGAACCCATCAACCTCATGCACTCAAGGTGCTTGCCTTGAACCAATCACATCTTTCCAGAACATCTTCATCAACGTCCTCTGAATGTTTATGGTTGCTTTGTTAGATTCCAGGATAATTCAATCCTTTGGATGTGAGCGCGTACATCACGTGCTGGAAACCTTTGCTTCATGACCACGCCCACTCGCTAAAATCCAGGAGAGGCTCACTCGCTTCGTTCATACATGCACTGCTGAAGTTTGTATGGAAATGACACAAAGCTCCAGCAGGAGGCTCTAATTTCAACACGAGTGTTGTCACACACTGTCTTGTGGCACAAGGTGCCATCGAATGTATCACGCCACCATTTAGTGTCAACAAAGACACAGGCAGAGACACGTTATCACCTCACACCATCTTCTCTCTCTACTCGTTATCCAAATATTACAAACTGGAGGAGCAGACGCCTCAGAGGCAAATGATCAATCACAGCATGTTAAAAACAGGTGGGGGGGAGGAGGTGGCGGGCGGGCGGGGGGGGGGGGGTGGAAGCAGGCGCCACCTGGTTCTCTGTATTCATTCCAGAATGTAATGGGTTCTCTCTTGGGTCGTGGCCCCGGAGGATTTGGGGGGGGGGGGGGGGGGGGGTTGGAAGCAGGCGCCACCTGGTTCTCTGTATTCATTCCAGAATGTAATGGGTTCTCTCTTGGGTCGTGGCCCCGGAGGATTTCATGGAAAGCGTTTCAGACTATTGTATAGATGCCGATGAAAACATCAGCCGACGTGGTGGAGGCCATGACGGTTGCACCTTAAGATCGCCGACACCTCCAACAAGCATGTTGGTTCAACAAAGATCCTAATGGTATTTCCCCAAACAGAACAACTCCAATAACAATCCAACAAACTAAACAAAGACCCTATATCCTCATGGTGATTGCTCTGGGAAGAACCCAAGAGCCTCCTGAAGAACCATTTAAGAGCCATTATTCTTCAGAGAAGGGAAAAAATAATGGAGAGGAGGATTTCATTTTCTTTACTTTTCTTTCTTTGTAAAGCTACCATCACGCTTAAGAATGGATCTGGGACGTTTGCAAAAGTGGGTCAGAGTCAATGTCGAAATGATGGGATATCAGTCCTCACTCACCATGCTTTCAATCAGCAACCAAAGGAACAAACGAGGCACAGAAAGTGTTCATTTAGAACACTTTCTGTGCCTCCAAACAAAATCTAGGGTCACAGATCTTCCCAGGGATTTGAAGCCACCTTCGCACTGGTCAGAAAACCCACTATCACCCACTCACATCCAGCTTCCGCCTGCAATGGGCTTAGATTCCATCAGCATTCACCGCCAGGCCAAATGACTCTGCGGCAGACCCAGGCCTCCATCAGCTCCAGCTCCCAACGACAGTGATCGACAGCTGGGTCGCGCAGTTGTGACGTCAAAGGCGACTCTCCACAGGCAACGGCGTCTTTTCCCCAGTGACTCACCTGCCAGAGAACTGATTGTTGATTGTTGAGAAATTCGAAATATGCCTGTTGGCTGAAACGCCATCGACTCACCTCTCCTCCCTCCGAAATAGTCCATCAATACCTTTTTGACATTCACGTCTCCTTTGTCTCTTTTTGCTTTTACATGCCTCCGTAACAATAGACACACGAGCCGTGACGAACCACACGATCAATCAAAGCCACAGAGAAACATACACATCTCCCAGGAACCACTCACTCCCCCTCCATCGTGGTCAGCGAGGAGGACGTCTCCATTGTTTAATGGCGCCGAGGGAGGAAGTAGTTTTCCCCCAGCATCGTTACTTCCTGCCTGGGTGTGCGGTGAATTGACATGACTATGCCCTCATTTAGTAATTTTCGCTAAAACGTTTTTTGTTTTTTTTATTCCCTCCTTTTTTAGTTTTTATTTTGGTCATCTACCTCGTCTACCCACTCGCTTTTATATAACATCCTCCTCTGCGACTGTTTTAAAGAGGGCAGTGAGTTTTAGACAGATTCGTGCACAGTTATACAAAAGGGCCCTGTATTGATACAATGGGATTTGGAGTTTCATCTGTTATTCTCTGTTATTTTTGTTCGGTATTGATTTAT
Source organism: Chascanopsetta lugubris (assembly GCA_016785325.1). Classification (NCBI taxonomy): domain Eukaryota; kingdom Metazoa; phylum Chordata; class Actinopteri; order Pleuronectiformes; family Bothidae; genus Chascanopsetta; species Chascanopsetta lugubris. Next base: position 16,047 of record JAFBJT010106647.1, read on the forward strand.
TTCACCTCTCCCCACATTTCCTCTTTAAAAGACATGTTCACCTGTTGAATTGGTAGTTCTCGCACCATCTTGGGTGACTTAAAGGTGCAGTGTGTGGGATTTCTGTCCATTTTGGAGTGGACATACTAAACATCATTTGAGTTTTAATGACAACTGAAGTCTAGGTTCTCCTGCATGGTCAGGACGGTGATGGAGAGTTGATAGATACAACTTGCAGCTTCACCTCTAGATGTCATCAAATCTAACACACAGCACCTTTAAGCCAAGCATGATACTAGTGTAGTGGCATTAGTATCACGACTGAGATAGTTAAGTACCAAAAAAAGGCACAGTTGTGTACCAGTTATAGGTTCCGATGGCAGTGCCAGTTGAAAACTAATGGTATCCAATCCTATAAACAACCCCTTACTTTATTCTCCAACCATCTCTCTATCGTACCTGGAATATTTTTTATGTGAGATCTTTTCAATTCGAGCATATGTTAAATTATCTATCTATTAATTCCTTTTTGTACATTTTTGCAGATATATAAATCATCTGCAAACGAGTTTTTGCCACTGTCCGCCTCCTCAAACTCTTGTTGGTGCAGGTGTGATTCTACACTGGAATTGTCCACATTTGAAAGTGTTTGACTTCACTCGTGCCCGGGTAATTGATGACGGATGGAGCGATCATAAAGTGTCCCCAGCTGGTAAATTACGACTCGGCGTATTCTCCCCCGGGTAAACTGGGACATCTGGGATGAGCCATAACCATGAGCGCACGGTGGTCCACGCTGGGCCTGGAGACAGGCAGGAGATCTCAGCCGAGATTTATTCACCACACAAGTGGGTGAAGACTCAGACTTCCTTCTCCTTCCTGTCGTCTCTCCCTCAGCTCCCTCGCTCTCTCCCCCGCTGCCTCATGGAGACCATCAGCATCCTCCGCTGTATCCCACCACATTACCGCCATCACTCTCTCCATCGCTTAATTTCCTACCTGCTGATATTAATCACATGAACTCACTGAGCATCGGGGGGAGTATATTTTCACCCCCCCCCCCCCCCCCCCCCCCCCCCCCGCCCCCCCCCCCTGCATGGACTGACCGTGCATGTGGAGGCCATTTCCACTCCATTATTCCATCCATCCACCTCTGTTCCATTTGAATACAGGGTGTGAGACTTTGGGACCCCACAATATGTTGAATTCATATAAAGTTTCTGAAGAGGAGCAACAATTCTTCATTTCCTCTCATTTCTGAGACATGAAGCCACAGCATCCTGCGTATTAAGGCGGCCATCTTGTGTCGTCAGTCTTCTTGAAGTACTGGGTATCAAGGTGCTGCAGATCCGAAGCAGGGGGATAATCACTGTCTCCAACGATCTAATCCCTCGTCCTGTTTGTTAACCAGGAGGAGGCAGAGTTTCAAACCTATATTGCAGCCAGACACTAGGGGGCCATTTGGACACTGTAGCCACACCATTGGGAGTTATGTTGTGCATTCTACATTCTGTGGTTTAATTAAATGAATTCACCCTTGATTTTATAAAGGTATCATTAATTCATCATCATCATTGAATTCAATCATTTTATAAGATATCATTAATTATTCAAGATACAACTATATCTATATACCTCTCTCTCTCTCTCTCTCTCTCTCTCTCTCTCTCTCTCTCTCTCTCTCTCTCTCTCTTCTCTATATATATCCACACACACATATATATATATATATATAAACACCCAGGTCCATTAATAAAATCTACGGCTCTATTATGATGCATTCTGTGGCAGCTGATGACAGGGTGATCTTTGTGTAGCCTCATGTAAAATGTCCATTAACAAAGAAAGGCACACACACACACACACACAAACACACACACACACACACACAGACTGGTCCTGAGGGTGTCTCATTAGCGGACTCACACCCTCCCAGCTGCAGGTTGTCACATAGTGTGTCCTGTCAATGACCACAGGGCTGAAGAAACCCTGTGACTACCCACAATCCAAACCCACACAAACACACCAGCCTTCTGCGGAGCCACCAGGTCATTCAACAACACGTACACACACACACACACACACACACACACACAAAACCCAACAACAAAGGCCAAGCCAAACAACATGGAAACACACAAACCTATACACTTTTCTTCAGCGTGCCATCCACCAACTACTCCCACATGCCTAATTTAAGCCCCAGGCAATGCTGTTCTCACACCTCAGCTTATTGCGAGGCGAGTAAACACACTTCAAGCGTGTGTGTACAACGATGGCAACCGTGGCTGGAAGGCGCTCTGCAGCCGGGGCTGCGATCAATGGTCATTTTCAAAATCCATAATTTGCTTTTTTCCTATTTCAGGTGGCCATCCATCCTAAACTAACAACGCTTTCCAGTGCAGAAATAGAGTCCCTAAGAAAATCTCTTATTGATTTATGACAGGAGCATAAAGCGGTTTACCCTCAAATAAGAATGTGTTTTTAAAAAGGCTGATGAGAAGATAAATTCTCATCAGCAAGGTTAGAAATATTCTGTCATCAGGCTCCAACTTTCTGTCACGGTTCTCATCACATAAATGACTGCTTGCTGGTAACCAGAGGGCGTTGTATCATTTTTTTCCCCATCTGACAACAAGAAAGACATGTCCTCACCTGAGGGTTGTGTTTTCATTACCAGCCACATTGTTCCATTCCTACTCATTACAAAATCAGATCAAACAGTTACATTTGACTTCATGGCATACTCTGCGATAATTCAGATATGGAAGCAATCAAAGTGGGTGAGATCTGGGTCATGAGCACAACGAATATATGTTCAGTTAGAAGTCAAAAATAAGGAAGGGAAGGAGTTAAGCTCGACATCTAGCGTTTCGCAGCTAGTGCTAGCACTGCTGGTGCAGCTCAACGCTTAGCACATGGAACATTGACTCAAATATGACCATCACTGCTCATGTCCCATGGAAACCCATCAGGTATGTACTCACCCGACACTGTCGCCAGGTGTGACACACTAAGACCAGCGAACCAACAACCATCACGCCCCATTAAAAGTCCTTTAGAATCTCCTGTCTTCTTCACTCTGATGCTTCAGATTTCCCCCCGACCAAAGTATTTGCCCATGAGCAGTTGAGCACGTGTACCTAATAAAATGGCAGTACATCTGATCTAGGCCCACTTACTTAAGTGGCAATTTCAAACTGAAAATTAGAATTCCTGATGAGTTTTCTGCGTCTGTGTTCATCTTCACTGAGACTCAGTTAAGGTGATGGCCTGGGGGAAGACAGATTCTATATAGCAGCTACCTATCCTCCAACAAGCCCCGGGCATCCATCTTCTTCTCCATTCAATGGGCCATTTCACCGCTGCTGTTTGTTGGGTGGACGCCACAAAAACGGAGAGTCCTCCGTCAAACAAACATCTTGAGTTGCAGAGCGGAGCAGGTGTTGGGGAAAATGAGCCCATATTTCCATATTACCTCATTAAAGTCAATGAGGTGGGGAGCGGGGGAGCGAGGACGCAATAAGACAAATATTGGAGGATTTCAACACCCTAATAAAAAGCGAGATTACCCGATCATTAAAGATTAGAGTTCGCTCGGAGCCAAAGTAACCGACTGGGACTATTCTGCAGAGTCTCGGGGCGAAGGCAGGGGCGGGGGGAGGGAGGCGGGGGGTGGGGGGGGCGTGTTCTAACACCAGCTGTATGGAACCCAAACCCCCGTGGTCGGTCTGCAACAGAAATCGAGTTATCAATACCAATAGCGGGAAAAGCCCATTCGTCTGGCGCCTCCACTCTGTTGCTGCGAGCGTGAGAGGACAGATGAGGTGAACATTTTTTGTTCCCGCGCTGAAGCCGGGCCGACGGGCCGACTTATGTAACACGGTGCGAGAGCGAGAAAACCAAACTGGTAGCATGGCTGTCGCTGAAGCACACGGGAATGCGGATCTCATGTCTTGCCTGTAGGGGTTAATTTTAGGTGCGCATGTGAGCAGTCACTCGCACAAATTCATACAGTCATCCACGGCTCCAGCTCCTCTCCTCCCACTCTTCCCTCTCCTTAACATGTCCAAATCCCCGGTGCTTTCACCTGTCACGGTTTCCAACACTCCGCTCTCTCCTCTAACGATGGGATTTTCCCTCTCCTCCGCTGTCTCTCATCCATCATCATCTTTCGCTTCGCCTCCCCATACCTACGCTTTCCTTTTCCAAACGCTACGGTGCCATCTGGCTCAGGTGATGTAGCCTCCGGGCTCACATTATGCCGCTGTCATCCCTAAACTGAAATACCGAAAAAAAAAAAAAAAAAAAAAAGGGGGGCACTTAACACGATCACGGGCTGTCGGCATGACTCCCTCCTCCCACGCAGCTCTTCCCCTACTGTGCCGTCTCGAGGACACCGCTGAGAGGGTTGCCCCTGATGAAAAGTCACCATGCAGCCGTGGAAAGCCCAGGAATAAGGGCAGCGTAACATGGTGGAACCCCTGCTGAGGGCAGATGGAAATCCCACAGTTAATGCTAATTTTGACATTCAGAGGCAATCGCTCCCCGGACCGATGATGGTATTGGGAATCGGTCGGCTGGACGGGGTATTGATGAAAAGCAGGGCTGATCTATGAGGGCTTATCCTGCCTTGGCCCCCCTTGACCCTGATGGTATAAGAGGGATCAGAGAAGAGGGGATGTATGGATGGATGGATGAATGGATGGATGGATGGATGTGGGTGCAGGGATGAATGAACATGGTCATATTTCCTGCAGTGACGCCAATGAACAGGGTGGTGAAACATTCGGCCCCCGGGCCAGAACCACCAGAGGGTCCAATCCGGCCCATGGGATGAGAGGACATTAATGGCAGTTTTTCAATAAAAGTAACTGCTGTATCAAATGTGTCCACTGGGGGCAGCGGTTGTCGTTGTGTATTGGAAATTACGCTATGACGTTACTGGTCAGGTCCGCTGTATAACTCAAAATGAACATTTGGAGGAAGAGGAACCTTTGAAGGCCTTTTTCTAACACCGCCCCCTAACCGACCTTGTTATCAACATAATGAGGATGTGCTAATGAATGTTTTGCAAAATGTTGATACTTGCATTTCACAATGTGCTCATAGTGATTAGAGGCTGAATTTAAATTTCAAAGATTGTATTGTGATCAAACTTGGTTAAGTTCAGAGAAAGACCCTGGGCTTGATTTAAAGTCGAGTTATATTTCTGAATGTGTAACTACACTCTTTATGTATCCTTAAAGGTACAGTGTACGGAACTGAGTGCTATATAGTGAAGTATAGTGAAAATATTCTATATTCCAACCCTACCAACAGGAATAGTAACTTCCTCTTAAATCTAAACATTGGGCAATCATGGATATGAAATCAAAATGTCTCCCTTTCAAAATAAAAGAATCACACAGAGGACTTAACCGAATCTTTGCTTTCAAAACCAACCGTACTTGATCATAATCAACATCAATTATGTTGCCATGTAAAAATATCAATGACTGACTGCATAAAAATATCCACTCTGAAAGCGTGTAACCAGGAAGTCGCCTTCACCTGCAACAGAATGGTGATAATCTGTCAATCTGCTAATGTTCCCAAACAAAGCCTCAGTTCTGTGGCTTCCTGGCAGACATTTTACATTTCAGAGGAAGCCGGATCCCGTCGTTAAGTGCGTCTCTGAGCCCAGAGCCAGCGTGAGTGTCTTTTGTTAGGGAGAAACCTCGGCTTACGTGCTTCATTTTTCATTCACCTATTTTAGTCACTATCAACCTCCCATTCTTCATCCCATGGAGGAAGCAGGGGTGAGAGCCATCTGGCTCGGCTCGACTGTGAACGTATCCCTGATCTCAACATACATCATCTGACTCAGATAAACAACACCTGAGAGCCGAAGAGGCGACAGGGGGATGCGGACAGATTTCCCTTTCCTTGTTTGCTTCATTAAAACCGTGTTACGTGAATACTGGCAATTATAAACAGCTTTACGTTTGCCGTCGCTGGCACGAGTTCGGATCCTGGAGGAGCCACGGCGCGGAAATCTGACACTGAAATCGAGACGGTTGTCACCCACCAGATTGCTGTGTACGTGTATTGTGAATAAACACAATAGATCCAAGCATTGGACACCATAAGGAGAAATTCAAGGCATGCAGACAGAGGTTTTCCCCTCTGCTGCTTTACTGAGGTGGGAATAGAGAGATCTCTGTCAATTTCCACACAATAACTGGGACGAACCCTTTATGAGGAACAATTCAATGCCAGTGTGTCAGTGGCTGCACGGGCTCAAGTGCATGTGTGCAGACCATAAACCTAAAGCCTCTTAGGAATTGAAATGAGCAGATACATCCAGGATTTTTTCACCGTGTGAATCCACTAAATCCTCTTTTCTTTTCAAATGAGCAGATTCACTCGTGAACCTGCTGTTAACAGGAGATTAACACATCACCCTTAATGAGTCGACGCTAGTATGTGTTTTTACACCCATGAGTCACCGGTGCGTCATGTCTGATGCATGGACTGTATATAAAGATGGACCAAGCGTCCGTGACATCACCCACAGGTTTCTGCAGAGCGCTGATGAGGCTCGTTGTGGGCGGTTTACATGTCGCCATTTAGCCAATGCCCGACTCCTCCTACTTCCTGGTTCATCCAAAAACGGGCAGTAAAGAGGCGGAGCACAGGTAGAGCCGGGATGGGCCCATGGTGCTGTCACAGCATCCACAGGTCGGCCCAGGTGTCACTCAAGAGGCCACACCCTCAACTATCTACAATTTTAACATGGGAGTCTCTGGGGATTGACTCGCGTTTGGAGCCGGCCCTCAAGTGGCCGCCCTGTGAACTGCAAGTTCCATACTGGACTCATCCGTCAGCGTTGGAGGTTGCCACTTGACCTGTCATCACGTAACCATCCATGCAGTGTGAACACGCTAATGACAAAAGAATGAATGTGCATTAAGGCTTTGCCCCAAAATGGCGGGGGGATTTGCAGACGAGAAATGAGCACGAGACGGAGGTGACACAACCTTTAAAACATTAAAACATTATCAGTAAAGAAAGACCTGTCACTAAGGCTCAGATTTAGTACTAGTGGGAAAAGGAGAATACAAAAGTATTTAATCTGCTTTTCAGTATCAGTTAAAGTCAATGATCTTAATTAAGAAACCAGCCGAGATGAGGCTTCGGACACTCCAAGGTCGGGAGACACCACACTGAGCATAAACCACTGTCTTTGCCTTTTGTTACACTACGAAAGCCTTTGTTATCCAGCGCGGACGCATTTAACATCGCCATGGCAACGAGAGCCAGGAGAGGCTTAAGGAGGATCCCGAAATTCGATAAAAAAAAATAAAAAAAAGGTTTTCTAAAATGTGACAGAGGAAGTCTGTATTTGACTCTCCCCTTTTGTTTCCCATGCCTGACTCGTACTGCGCAGGCTTTTGAAGAGCGATGGAAAGAGCGTAACAGAGCGAGATGTGAAGAGCCTTCCGGATGAAGCTGTGGGAAACGGAAGGAGGCTGTGGGGTTCAGGCAGCACAGCCTGCCAGCAGAGGAAAACACCAGTGGAGTGGATATGAAGGAACACATTATTACCGTCCACATGTCCCGAGGCAAGAAATGAATGAATGATTCGATTCATGAGAAACGGAAAGAATTTACCGCTGCCAAGGCCGGTGTGTTGTTACCCCTGTCCACTTGTTTCGTTGGACGGGTTTTCACAAAAACCTGGGAGACGGATGGGACATGGGCCAAGACTGAGATTATTACATTTTTGGCGTGGAAATGGAACGAGGGATGGAACGAAGGCATTTGCTGATATTTTCATCAGTTTCCCCTCGGAAGAATTATGGCAACAATGATCTTGATGACAAAGACCAGATCCACCCAACAATCTGTGTCCAGCAGCCTTGAATATGGTTTAATAAGAAGGACGGTGCTTTTCATCAGATGCGCAGATCCAGGAATGATTGTCCTTCTGCTGCCAATCTTCTTTTTCACTACAGGCGACTTTGTCTTGTGTCGAATGGACAAACCCAACACGTGTGAGGGAACTTGTCTCTAAATTGAGCGGAGCTCTCAGAGCCACTGATTCATTCTCACTAACAGAGCAGAAAAACCTCATGAGGCCTTTCTTCAAATTGCTTGCCTCTGTTGATGGAGGGAGGATGGGAGGGGAGGGGGAAGGGGGGGGGGTTTGAAAGCAGACAGGTCCACGGACAGATGTGAGTGAAGAGCACTGAGCTCTTGTTATGCCTCTTTCTTGATTAGGTCTGGTTCAACAGCCTTGTTAGTTGGCCAAGGCCATTCTATTTCTGTCAGTCGTCTGAGTGTGTCAGTGTGTGTGTGTGTTTGTGAGAGAGAGAGAGAGAGGCTGTTTGTGTGTGCTCACTTTAATTCAGACTAAAGGCTGCTGGAGAGAATAAAAGTGCCAGTCTGTGTCTGAGAACAGTTACCTCACGTTAACCTCACACTGGATTGGTCGGATGAAGCCGTTCAGAAATTTAAAAAAATTGGCACGATCATCTAAGCAATTTTCTACTAGACGAAACAAAAAACTTAATGGAAAGAAATGATATTTCTGGCTATCGTCTCTGCTTTATTGATGTATTGTCACATGCCATGAACAGGGGGTCGGGTCAGGTCAGGTGACAGGGGTGCCAGCCAATCATTGGACACGGTTGGATTTCAACTAACAAGACAGAAAGAGCTCAGTTCCAACTCCACTATGTGCCTCATCTCCACGCCCTCCGCGTCACGTTTCCATCACTTCCTGTAGCCTTTCAAATTAAAAGCATTTTCGGAGGGTTTCACGACGTAACGTGTAATGCCAACAGACGTGTGAAAAGTGGAAACGGTCGTGCGCTACAAATCTTTACTACTGTTGTCGGTACTGAAAAGGCACTTGTTGGTTACAACGCCCTCTATTGTGACATTAGAGGAAATGTGTGAAGGCGGTGTCGCCATCCGACAAGTGCCCCTGAGGTGAGTTATACTGCTCCTTTAAACCTCCGTTAAAAGTTAGTGATCACCAGAGAGCGACAGAGTGAAGACAAAAACACAGTCTACTTTCACACATCCCTCTCCGAGTGCTCTCCATCCACTCGTCTGTCACCGCCCAGCTCACACCTCACTCACATCTCTCTCTCCCCCTCTCTCTCGCTCTCTCTCTCTCTCTTCATCCACTCTTCTCATCCCTCTCCATTTCGCCTCCCTCCCTCCTTTCTTCTCTTCTTCACCTCATCCCTCTCTCCCTCTCTCTCCCTGGCTGGCAGGAGGCAGTTCATCTAAAGTAATGGAGCTCTGACAAGGCTGATCCCTCTGCCCTCTCCCCAGGGCGTGCAGCTGTGCCCGGGCTCCACGACGCCTACCTCCCCGAAACACACATCCACACAGGGAGAGAGCGCGAGAATACACCCACCCACACACACACACACACACACACACACACACACACACACACATGCATGCATACATTTATAGAGCGAGCAAGAGCACACATGTTCGCGCACTCACCCCACCACTCGCCAGCTCATGCGGAGCATGTGCATGTACAGCTTTACATAAGACATCACATTTCTGGGCTGCACGCAGCAGAACCCAGGAATGTGATGCAGGTGATCAGAAGACTTTCTTTTGGCCCGATGCCAACATCAATACTCAGCGTCGATTGATTTACTGCTGTTTTCCACGCGGTGGGTTTGCAGAGGAAACATAAAGTTCTGTGGAATCAACTGTGATTCCTTCTAGGTTCCTTAAGCAGGTTTGACATTTCAAATGTTACAATGAAGTTTAAGTGTCAATCCTTTGACATTCTACTGGGTTTCATTTTGACAATATCCTCACACAGAAGTCAGAACATTGTGTCCAGTACTGACAGACCATTAATCAACTATACTTCATAACATCCACCAGAGGGAATAAAAACTATAATAAAAAAAATACAGGAAATATCACTGAGTCCTGGCAGAAGAATGGGATATGGGTTATAATGTATATATCCAGATATTTTTCACTGATTTCCTTAAATACTGTGGGAAATGTAAAGTATTATGTATTTATTATTTTGTATTTTATTATGAATTTGATTTCAATGGGGGGGGGCACACGTCAGGAACTAATATCTATGACTTTGCAATTTGAATTCAATGTTCTAATCCGAGGTGCTGGTGCAATATGGCCGCCTATACACAAGGCCTGCTCCTGATGTAAACAAATAGGCTACACACATGCAGGTCATTCTGCACTACAGTGAAATCATGTTTAGGAATATTCTAGATGGACTCCTAATAACTCAATCTTACACATTGTACCTTCACGCTATGCAGTAAGTAGACTGAATTTACAGTACTGCTCCCCCCAGAGTACACACACAACTATACACACACACACACACACACACACAAACACATCCTCTCCCAAACAGCCCATCAAGCATAACCTATCCCTCTTAAGAGTTTGATCCGAGCCAAGTCCATTAGACTAATCTAAAACACAAAAGCAGCACTTTGTTTGCTCTCTCCCTCTTCATACACACACACACACACACACACACACGCACACACACCACATCTTCCATCAGCACTTTCACCAGTGCCCTGCTGATATCTGGGGGATGTGATGTGCCATTTTCTTTTGAAGGCACTGTCACAGAACGGCTTATTTCACCAGTCCTCCAGACGCAGGCCCTATCTGTCTCTGGCAGGGTTTTTCCATCTGAGACAAAGAGCAGAGCTGCCTGAGCCTCGCTGCCTCACTGTGCCTCACTGTGCCTCACTGTCAGGCCGTCTCATTAGGAACACGACAATGGAGACAACACAAAACAGAAATGTACACAGTCCGCCGAAACATGGAAAATGAACTCGGATTTGTCACTGTCCTATTTTTTTTTACTGTTTTGGGGTTGTTTTTTTTTAAATATATATCTATATCAGAATAAATGTTCAGCAGGTGAGCAGCTGCGTCCACAAGCTGCAGGACAGATATGGCAACAAGTCAATGGACTGTGTTGCAGGCGTGAAAGATACTGTGAGGAGTGCTTATTTTTGTGACAGACTCCGGTGAATGGCTCAAACCACATTCCTCAAGCGTCACCGTTCATCAGCCCGCTGGACAAAGACACCGAGAGCCGCTCGGCTTCGGCTCGTCGGACAGAAACGCGAAAAGATCGCCGTCTGTGTAAACAACGCCGCTCAACTCTTGAGTTAAGGACGGATTATTTTTGGAAAGATATAAATCTGGTGAAACTGTGCCGCCCTGGTGCGCGAGCGTGGTTTATGTAACAATGTGTTTACTTGGCCGAGCAGATTTATCAGAGAAGACGTGGATGGGGGGGTGACAAATAGTTAGCGTTATAGCTTGATCTTCGCAGATTTAATTTAACGCTCACGCCACATGCTTCTCCAATCCCCAGCCTCCGACTACTCAGCTATAATGCGACATATATTCTTTATGAACACAGGGAACTGTTATGTAATATTCATTTCAGACTGGTGGAAAACCCACAAAGTTATACTCTATTTTTTTTTTTCAATGGGCACGTGTTTAATCATTGGAGTCACATGACCCTGCGAGTGGCACAGATTTTCATTGGCTGTCGCAAAAATGCGGATTTGTCTTTGCTGTTTTATGCCAAATTAAATTCCTGAGTCATTTCCGCCACCAGATTGTGATGTAATGCATTTATCTTACAGCGTTTAGATTTTGTAAATAGCCATGAATGTGTTAAACTAGTTATTTTTCAACAAAACAAGACAACTAAGTGACGTGAGGGAGCTACTTCTGATCGAAGACAACCATATAAGTTATGATGATTGGCTGAGGTACAGTCACATTTCAGGGTAAGCCAATTAGAGGGAGAGGTGGGCGGGTGCTCACACACCAACACACACACACACAGTCCCAAACACAAACCAAGGCACAATGGCGAACTCGGACAATGTGAAGTCCACATTGTACAAGCATGACTTTTCACTAATTAAGTGAAATTAGAACAAAATGACTTGTGGTTGAATTTAAAGTTCCATTTAAGGGAGGGGCTTCAAATTATTCGACATATTTGAACCTTTACACAATAGTTACTTTTGGGGGTGAATTCACATGTAACTATAACTACTTTCTTAAAGTAACATGCCCAAACATATATTAATCAGCAGTTTCCTCTTCTTTGGTGAAGCAGCTCCATGAAGATGAGCTTAATTATTAGTATTCCGGGGCGAGAGATTCTTCCATGTTGAGACCTCCGAGGCCTTTTTTATCTCGCAGGCACGTTTTTCTGTTTTATTTCTCCGGTCTTTTGTGCATGAAAACTCTTCTCTGAGCGGATGAAGCGGCTACAGTGAAATTCAGCAAATGTCCAAAGACAAGTGTGCACTTCAGACACACATGCACATACAAAACCCACACACGCCTGCAAATATTCGATAAAAGGGTTCCACTTCAACCCGACGGCAGCTTCTGAGTGTGTGTGTGTGTGTGTATCCGAGTGTGTTTCCAGTGTGTGTCTGTTACGTAAAGCTCATTATCTGCATCACTACATCAAACTCTTATCATTAAGCCTCAGTGAGATCATACAGCATTTGCTGAAACATCAAAGTGCTACACAACTGTAACTCTTACGCGCACAAACACAGCCGACACAGAAGACCCACTAAATACACAACGTACAAACAGCTTCGCACAAACGCCCCCCCTCCCCCCAAAAAAAAACAATCAACAGCAAACATGATGCTATGTTTGCTGTTGATTTACGACACCCCATCATAATCACGATAAGTCTGGGACCTTGAGTGCAAAGATATTTGATTGCATCCTTGAGCTTCCCCTCGTCACAGCAGCTGCCTCATGAAAAATGTATTTCTGTTCTGGCCACAAAGTTCACCAGTCCGCCCCCTCCTCGCTCTCCTCCTCGCTCTCCTGTCTGCGCTCTCACCCCTCGACGTCTTTCGCTCAGCACAGGAACCAGTTGCCATGGCTACAATCATTAACACATCTGGCATAGTGATGTGGCGCGCGCATGCGCACCAGGGGGAGGAGAAATGGAGAGACGTGCGTGGACACGCGTTCGCGTACGCACGCGCAACAAAGAGGCGACACGCGTATATGGAGGGGGGAAAAAGAGAAAGCATTAATATGCATTATTTGGCGGCGCTATTTTCCGTCGGGAGCTTGTGCGAGGGAGATAACGGGCTGAGGCTTGTTGGGGAAAACACATCGACACACAACTTTGGGCTTGGCTGGTAATCCTATTGGTGGATTCAACCCTACCTCCTTTATCTTAATCTGCTGGGAAATGCGGTCGTGAGATGGAGAATTGGATGAATCTTCAAAATAACCGGGACGTTCCACAGCATTCTGCTTCAAAGCGAAATTAAAAATGGCATTGCCTCGGCACAATGGAGGAAGAGCCTGACCTGTTGTCGGCGTGTGAGGGTGAAACTTCACAATCCCAATTAAAGGTTTCAAATCTGATAAGACGTAATGTAACTACACCATAAAAACATGAGACAGGGACATTGAGACATTTATTTGGAAGGGACACCAGAGAATGCTCTCTCGTGAATAAACCACATAGAAGAAACCATAGACTTTCAGAACTCCTCCTACTTTGGCCAAAAATGGGCAAAGAGGCGGAGCACATGTAGTTTGTCAATCTTAAACATGTTTGATTCAACTCTAAATTTGACCGTTTTAATGTGAGAGTCTATTGGGATTGACTCACTCTTGGAGCCAGCCTCAAGTGGTCACCCTGTGAACTGCACGTTTCTCCACTTCCATGCTGACAGACCCGGGGGTTTGCCTCTTGGTGGAAATGCAAGTTCTGTAACATACTAATTCAAACTTACACCCACGGTCCAGTGTATTAGGTACACTAGGACAACTGCTCATTAACACAAACATCTAATTAACAGTTCACAGCAATTCTTATGTTTAGGAATGTCGACAAGGTCAAAACAATCTCCGGGCATCTTTAAGGGATCAATTTGTTAGTGGTTGTTTTTTGTGACACCTGTGGCCATGACACTGACTAACAGCAGTGGTCACACCTGGCAAAAGACACAGGTAATAACTGTGATAATGTGGAATGTTTTTGGCACCTTATTGAATCTATATGACATTAAAGGACACTTTCTGGTATGTTATTGTCAGTTACCGATGGATATTTGATCTGTGTACTAAAATCCGATCGCATCCTCGGAGCAGAACTGTTGTTTGGCCCCAACTGTTATTTGTTGTTTATATCTTGTCCTGTATTAATGAAGGCGTCAACATGAAAGATCTCCCCCGATGACACATTCCATTTTTTCGTCTGACCTAGATTTCTTTCTTTATTTTATTTTTTTATTAACCGTTTGTTCGGAGTCTGTTTTTGAGGTAAACAAGTTTCAGTTTCAATAAAAATCAATGTGTGGCCCCTCCGTTGTGTGAAGGTTTCATCACTGAAAATTAATATCTTCATCCCTCTCGTCGCTGGCTGGTCTCAAAGGGACCAGACATGAGAGTGGCACATATCACTGTGGCTGTAAATTTTTCATTGGGACATGCAGAATGAATTTACGTCTGAATAAGGGAACCAGTCAGGCCTGTGAAACATAGTGTGTGTATCTCCTGTGGCTGCGCTTCACTTCACCGCTCTGGTCTTTTATCTAACCTACAATGCCTGATCTCGGGGGCCACGGGATCCTGTGCAGCTCCATCAGCTCAAATGATGTGTGAAAATGCAGTTTGTGAACATGTATATGTGACGCGGTCGAGACTTTAGTCAATCCAAATTAACAGCTTTTACCTGGAATCCTGTAGTTATTTTGCCTCGTGGTGTTTGTGTTTCACTGTATCTGACGTCACAGACATGCAAGGAACATTGACCAGGAGGTTGTAAACAACAACAACAACAGCAGCACCACCACAGTGGGGCTCAGTGAGGATGTTACCATGACTCATACCTTGAATCAGGAGAAGCTCCCTTACGCCACTGTCTTGCTTTTGTTGCATTGATAAAACAAAAACATAACGGTACATAACATGGGAGTGACGTGTGTCATAGTATCATGTCAGACATGGTGCAGGAATGTGTGTGTGTTGAGTGTTGTGTTATCATGAATGTAGATCAGTGATGCATCCAATAAAAACACATTTGCAGGGAATGAATTCCAATTAAACAGTTGACATTCCCAGTATTGCACAAAAACACAGCTGTCACTGGGTGTCAATTGGATTATATGCATATATATATTTGCTCAATGGCTTTCACCCTAAAAACACATTCATCATAGCTTTGTGACACTGTCACATGTGAGGCACAGCAGGTTCCCCCGGGGGCCATGATGTAGTTAAGTGTGAACCACAACCTGGAACTCACCTATAAGTAAACACACAGGAGCGCAAACACCGGAATGCACAAAGTGACAAACCGGAGTCAAAACATGTTGTGGCGGCTCCAAACACCTTCAATTAAAATCCATGATAACAACATGTGAGGAAAACAACAGCATACATACAATGCTTATGTATGAACACACACACACACACACACACACAGCTGTGGGGAAGTGTACGGCAGATTCCTATGAGGTGCAGCTGCCCCCCGCCCAAACCCCCTGAGGACATCCCCTTACCTCCTAGTATACATACTCTCTCACCACTTTACATACCGCCGCCGCTACGCCCACCCTCCACCCCCCTCCCACCCCTCCAACAACCCCCCCCCCCCCCCCCCCCCAGCCAATCACCCGGAGCAAAACAACCAGACCGACCAGTCGCAACGCTGAGGATTATTATAACTGGTGAGTGACAGGCGGCATTCACCGGCAGCCTTTGGAAGCGTTCCAGGTGAGACTACACAAATATGTTTCTCTTATGTCACAGCCACATGTTCGCTCCACGGGGGGAAACATGTACAAAGAAAACACCTGCCAGGAGAATTCAACAAAGCACACAAAGCCAGTGAACACACTGAATGAAAACATGTCAAATCTCGTCAAAGCAAAAAAAAAAAAAGAAAGTGGTCAACAACCGAGACAAAGACGTCTCTCTCTCTCTCTCTCTCGTACCTTTTTGCCTTTCTTCTTGCGATGGGCTGCTTTCCCGCCGCCTGCCTTCTCCTTAGCCTCCTCACTCATGTTCAGAGATCTCCCCCCTGTTCCTCTCCGCTCCTCACTTTTCTTTTAAATCCAGCATGAAGGAGCGCGACGAGGAGTGGAGCGGCGGCAGTTGCTCGTCTTCACTGGTTCAAAATGTCCATTTACAAATCAGCCAGGGAAGGGTTGTTCCATTCAGCGCGCCTGAAGAGAGGAGAGACTACAGGAGGACTCGGCTGATGTTCTCCCCTTCTTCTTCTTCTTCTGCTGCTGCTGCTGCTGCTGCTCCTCCACCTCCTCCTCCTCCTCCTTTTCTTCTCCTCCACATTCACAAACACATAGTTGCGAGCACGCTCGCCGGGGTCCACTCCCACTTGCTGCCTTTGCCGTGCGCAATTGGCGACTCTCTCCAGACGCGCTCAGAGGCTGGGTGTGGAGGCAGGAGGAGAGTGGGGAGAGGGAGAGAGCGAGAGAGCGAGAGAGCGACAGACCGAGAGAGAGAGAGAGAGAGAGAGAGAGAGAGAGAGAGAGAGAGA
>JAFBJT010106647.1:39938-56697 GCA_016785325.1 Chascanopsetta lugubris
GGGGGGGGGGGGGGGGGGGGGGGGGGGGGGGGGGGGGGGGGGGGGGGATGTCTCCCTGCAGCAAGTAAGGCCCTTTTGATGCTCGTATATCTCGTCATCTGTGGGTGTATGAGAACCACAGGGAAGGCAGAGGCCCGGCCCGGAACACGCCCAGCGCGTACGAGGGGTCTGTGGTGACGCCGCGCTGAGTGACAGGAGGGCAAATCGGCTGTGGATGCATCAGACAGTCGGGCAGGTGGGCAGATAGATAGTGAGCATCGTAATATCTCCGGCTTTTTCCGCCGCCGCCGACACGAGGACCAGGACAGACCAGGGGGGGGGGGGCAGGGAGTGGTGTGACCATGAACAGGCTGCGGGGGCAGATGCGCGGCGGTAGCGGGGGGATGAATACAGAGGGGGGCACCGGGCAGGTATACGGACGGCGCTTGATGGCGCGGCCACTCGGTCGGACACCGACAGCTGCCGCGCGCTTCGGTCCGAGCCCAGCGAAGACGGACAGATGCCCTTCTCTGGGCTGGAACGCCGCCGCGCCCGACCGCACGGCGCGCACACGCACACGCACACGCACACGCACACACACACACACACACACACACACACACACACACACACACACACACTTGCTCTGTCCTCCGCCTTCCTCCACCTGTCTGCTCCTTGCTGTCAGGGAGCCAGACAGGAGGTGATGTCTGTTCCCTCAGGCACTGTCATTTTCTCTCTGCTCACTTGTGTGTCCCGTTTCCTTCCCTTCCCTTCACCTTCTTCTTCCTCCTTCCCTCGCCGTGTCATTTGCACATGGCATTCACCGCTTAAAGAGCCGCCACGCTCGGAACAATGCCGCGGCCAGACGGCGCCGGCGACGGCGGCCGGACCGCGGCACGACACCAGGTATGAATGTGACGAGGGCTCGGTGCCAAGGAGAGCGCGTGAGTGATTGTCTGAATGCAAATGACCATATACTGGGGCTTTGTTATTCAAGCTTTCCTTTCCTCCGCCTCTATTTTTCCTCCCCTCTGTCACTCATCCAGTTGGCAGAGAATCTTTCAGCCAGTGATTTCGGCCTTTGATGGGCTGTTGACGAACCGAGGAAGTGAAGGAGAAAAGGAGGAAGAGGGGGGCGGGGGGAAGAAGCAGGTGACGCGCCGATCGCCTCCTCCCGTCCTTCACGCAGACCTGTGCGGAGAGAGACACTCGGAAAATAGCCGTGTAACGCGTCCGATATCGCAGGTGTTAGCGGGCCCAGCTGGTCACATTTGTACGGAGCGGGATTGCTGAGTCCAGCTGGCGGTTCTATTTTTCTACATGAAGCCAAACGCTCACAGAACTGATAACGTTTGCGCGCCGAGCGAATCCATGTATAGAAATAGAAACTTGTAACAGTTAGCGCCGGCGCCGTCTCTAATGTGCCACATTCGTCAGCGTGCGCCAGGTTCAGCAGCCGCACGAAATCCAAAGTGCCACGATGAGACTCCATAAAACATTTGTCAACCTTTAGCCGGGACGTTTCTATGGCAGCACACTGAGCTGAGCACAACACGCTGAATACACGGGAGTGAGATAGCATCAATTCATCACAGTTGTGTTCGTGTATCGCGTGCCCCTCGTACGGCAAAGTCGCCGAGCAGGTCGTGTTCGCTGGGTATTGTTCTGTGTAACTTACAAATCTAATGAGCTCTTCATCACGGTGGCCTTATACTTTATGTGCGTGCGTGTTATCGTTAAGGGCCCGAGGAACTGAAATGTTGTCTTCGAGGCGCTTTGGACAGAGCATAAATCAATATCATGGACATCATCAACAGCGTCCCAGTGACAATGGCAACAACAACTGACTCTCCGCATCACACTTCTCTGGGCTTCGCTGAGCTTTGAATGGACAGAAGGACGAGTCTTTGTGCAGCAGCGGTGCTGCAGCTTCGGGCTTCTATTGATTCCATCCTGAAGTTCCTCCTCACTCCACTACTGTTTCGATAGCAAGAGATTTTGAGAAACTTCGGTGCAAACCTAGACAGTAGACCCTGAGCTACTATTGTATTGTGACATGAACATTGTTCGTAATGCATTGTAACATTGTAACGTAGCCCTCAAAAGTTAAGTCCAGGCTTCTCTGTGAGTATGTGGTTTTTAGGTTCAGTAGTTTTGCAACAAAACTTTTTTACATTACTGACAGCTGAGACTAACTCGTGATTGGTGGAGCTCATGCGACCGTAGTTTTCATCCTCTAATCACAACAGTGCAGACTCTGACTGAATGGCAGTGTTCATATACAGGACATGAAAAAAATTGGAGGGCTCTGGTTTTTATAGTTAATACACTACAATCTCTACGTAGCGTTGAGAGACTCATCATGAAGCTTAAGATGTAAAAACCAAAACAATCAGCTCAAAGAGGCTTGAATGCTCTACAGAGTCTAAATGGCAGCGTGGGGTGAAAATGTGACGTAACAGATATAGATTTATGTTTCTCTCCATTTTGAGAATATTGCTTGGTAACAAGCAGCAACCTCCGGGTTTGACGGATGAGTCTAATAGGGAAGTGGAATAACATGCAGTTCACAGGCTGGCCACTTGAGGCTGGCTCCAAAAGCGAGTCAATCCCCATCGACATCCATGTTAAAGTGGCTCACTTTAGAGGTGAATTAAACACGGTTCAAGCCTGGAACAAACAACAGTTTTCATCTTAATCAGTCAACCAGAAACTGTGCATAACTAAGGGCGTGGCCTCTTGCGTGACCCCTGGGTTGACCTGGATGCTGCGACAGCACCATGGGCCCACCCCCATCTCTACCTGTGCTCCACCTCTTTGCCCGTGTTTGGATGAACCAGGAAGTAGGTGGAGTTACGATGTCTTCATGTCAACGAGCCTTTATATGCAGTCTAGGATTATACAGCTTTGACGTTCGAATTTGAATGATTTGGAGCTGAATCTAAAAAACAAACCATTCATAACAATACGACACTTTGCCCAAAACACAACTTGACTGATGCCTGTTCCGTTTAACTCGTGGTCTGGACTGGTCGTAGCCGCGCCAGCCCGACACTGAGATCAACATGAAACTTCCTCTGCCCATCAACAACCGAACAGTCCTGGAGCAGGACCTCTGGTATTTGGACCGGCTATGAAAAGTTAAAAACTTTGGAGATCAGAACACTACGCCTGGTGTTTCTGCAGTGTCAGATACACATTTAAGAAACATCTCCTCTTTCGAGATGTGCATCTCGTGCTCAGGTTGTAGCTGCAGGTTACAAACGCCGGGTCTTTGCGCCCCGTCAGCTCAAACCGGATCATTAAAAGGCGTCGGCGGAATCTTTCGAGCTTTACCTCTTTTGATTTTCCGAAAGTCAAAGACAAACGGAGAAGGCATTAAACGAGACTGAGGTGAATCTCTGTCATCGTGCATTTTGATCACGTGTCGGAAAACTGAAAATATTTATTCCCTCTCTGCGCGGCGCTCTAATAACTACAGAGTTGAGCAAAAGTTTTTCACGCCATCAGAGTCACAGACATTGAATGAATGCCAAATCCAGCCAGAGTGGTTCAGGGTCATCTGATGCTTCAATCTAACTTTTCATGCATTGGCCATATGCCGATATCTTCTGGACTTAAAAATAAATAAATCAGACTTCAAAAAAATTGCGACTTTATCTGCTGGAAAAAGATATTCATGGGAGCAGAATTAAAAACATGTTTGATTTGCACATCAATTTGTTCCCGCTGTTTTCCCTGGTGAATGCACAAGCTCTGACTAATCTCAAACTACTCCTCCATCCTTTACATTTATATTTAGCAACCAAACAGAAAAGGGGCATTTTAGTTTTATGTTCTATTTTGTAATTTAAATCCCATTGTGTTGCTAAATAATGCACTTCTCGGTTAATTATCATTTAACCCCTGGAAAACAAGACAGAGGAAATTCCAATTCTCTGTCGTCCTGAAGGGCGATCCTAATGAGATAATTCCAGCCGTCTCCTCTTTTGTGTTTTGAGGAATGGGATTAGGATTAGCCTTTACTGTCTCCCTTGGGAGGAATTTGTCTTCGGTGTTCGAGGGGAAGAAATAAACACATCACAACAGCCTCTCCACAAAGATAACATTCAAATTCGACGACAAATTCAAAAAGGCGTCGTTTTAGACGGAGCACAATGCCGCACACCTACGGTTACATTCTAAAACCAGCCTTCCTCCTACACATCCCCTTATAACAGGCAAATACAAAAACACTGCCAGTCAATTAACCCAGACCTGATGGGATTTATGCACCTTTCCCGGGCTATAGGTGGAGGAGGAGGAGGTGGAGGCCCCATAACGTCAAGTGCACAGCATATTTAGAAGTAGTTTCCCGGTGCTGGCTCAAGATTATTTCGGTGTGATAGCGAACATCTGTTTAGACACAACTTAAATGACCCCGTTTGTGTCGGAGCTGCGAGAAAACCAGGCACAAATGCAATGTCAGGACTTTATGTTGTTGTTTTTCTCCTCGCATTCCAAACACAAACTTTGCTGTATATAACAACGATGATCATATAGATGATAATCAGATTCATGCTGTGTTTAATAATGACGTTAAAAACAACGTCAAAAAGACACAAACAAAGACATTAGCGCCGACATTCAACAATGTCAGGAAAGATAAAAGTGCTGCATCTTATAGTGTGCGTACGTGCGTGTGCGTGTGTGTGTGTGTGTGTGTAGGTATTTGTGGTTGTGGGAAGGTTCCATCGCTTGACAGAGCACATTAACGTTAATAAAAGCCTTTTGGCAAAAATCTGTTTTCTCTGGAGAATATATTATATTATTCATTAAAGACGCACACACACACACACACACACAATGAGTTCTCGATTAATACCAAAATATGTTATTATATGGGAGTATGAGTGTATATTCATACCTTCGAAGAAAAGACTATTCAATGTAACTCCTCTTTACATATATCTACTTACTCAAGGAAAACAAATAAAACACACACACACACACACACACACACACACACACACACACACACGCAGCGCCAAAATTGCCTACTAAAGCAGGGCTACAATCACCTGTTTGGCTTCATAGATATCTGCTTAATGAACATCGCAGCAGTGTCAGTGGACATATTAAAGTGCACACTGCAGAACAAACACACCCCTGCACCCAGATGCTGCAGCTGCCCACCAGCTACAAATGCAAAACAGTTCAGAAAGTTCAAACTGAGCCTACGAGCCGAAGACGCTGCTGCCGCCACCAGCAGCAGCAGCAGCAGCAGCAGCAGCAGCAGCTCCAGTGGAGCACAAAAAGCAGGTGAAGCACCCTGCACGCTGACGGGCTAAATCAGCCTAATTTAAGCCTCTGCAGCGAGCGGAACAGCTCCCAGCACCTCAAGGAGCTTCTTCTCCTGCACTCGTCTTGTAAGTTGATTCGACGGCAGGCTAAACACGCTCCTCCGTCAATCCAGCACGCAGCGAAATCTAATCCATCAAAAATTCCTCTTTAAGCTTGATGCCGTGATTTGAATCCGGCGACAATTGATTATGAGCAGCCGGCGGCGAGAGTGAATGGGGTGAAAGAGCCTCATTTGCTGAGGGTCTCGTACGTACCGGCGGAACAGCTACAGGCTACAGTCATGTCTCCCTGTTTCTTTTCATTTCTACTCATTGCCTCTCATCCGTTTTACACCGAATATGTTCATGAGCACATCGGCTCGGATAAGCTTTGTTCCAAGGTTGCTCAATTTCCCACTGAAACAAAGTGAGTTAATGATCTCTTTAATGGAGTGTTCGGTATTGTGAGACAACTGGTGGCGCGCAGCACACAGTCTTTCCTGGGTGCTGTTGCTAGGCGCACTTCCTCTTGGTATTATTAGTGTCATATAAACACTTTTAAAGATGTCAACCTGCTACTAAATCTCTGGATGTGAATAACCACGAACGGTAATAAACAGCTTTAACAGTTATGAATGGGAACTTTGCCAATAGTACGCTACACTCAGCTTGGAGCCAAGGCTGCTCACCACTCAATCCATCTACTCTTTGTAAATTTTATTTTATTATCTTCACTCGGGTGTTATGTTGTTTTTTTTAAATCGGTGTTTGGGTGATTGCTTGTATAATTACACAGTTGTAGAGTGTGGGACATCGCCTGTTAGACCAGGTTGCTATGACAATGGTGAGATAAACATGTGGATTGGAAAGAGATCCGTCTGTGTGGATGGTAAACATTTAATGGACAAGAGCATGAATGGGTTTGCAAATACTTCTGCAACAGACACAGACAAACTAGTTACTAAAGTCACTCATCAAAATCTCATATCAGTATGAGGTAAAAAAAAAAATGTCTCATTATGAACGTGTGGAAGGACAAATTAGAAAATGTGAGGCTGCCACTGTCGAGATAATGAATGGGGAAAAGTGCTTTGACGGAATGAGAGAGGACACTCCCCATAGTAATTTATTTATCAGCAAAAAAGACACACAGATCTGAGCTGATTCAATCCAAACATGGAGGATCTGGTCAAAGGTGGAGATGAAGCTAATATTTGGATCTTTGGATGGAAAAAGTCAGACATGGCGATGGTGCCAACATCTGGGAGTTTGTCATGTGGTGCAGATCTGGTACAAGAACAATTTGAATCCATGACTGCTGGATTTGAATCATGGAGATTCAATTACTGTCATGCCTATAAGCTTTAGCTTAAACTGTTTGACTGATGCAAGTGCAGGTTTTGTTTGTGTATTGTGGTGTCATAAACAAGTGATTTCATTATTTCGTCAACTCCATTTATATCGGACACAGTGATGTACTATTATGCAAAATGCAGAGTTTTATCTACATCTTTCATAGCTGACACAGAGTGGACAATGTACCCATCAATAAGAGAGGCTTTACTGCGGAACTGCTACATTAGATTGTATCGGTTTTATCCAGACGCGTCTAATAAGGCACCCGATGAGTGTATTTCATTATTTCATGAAGAAGTAATCTGAACTTGTAGATGGAAAGAGGCCTATTATTAAAAACCATCGCACCCCCCCCCCTCCACTCCCTTCTCTCTCTCTGTCTTGGAATCACTCTCTCCTGTCAAATATCTAAACCCTGGCACTGCCCTCGCTTCTCGGTTGCCGGGCTCCCTCTCAGGCCACCTGTCCTTCATCTTCCAGCAGCTCCAGGCCAGTGTCTGTCCAGGACTCATGCCAGCTACTGTGGCTTCTGTCGCCCGTTTCCTGGCCAGTTCGCAAACAGCTCCCGTAGCCTGGTCTCTAGGACCACTGCCCGAACAACAAGCAACAGCAGAGGTTCCCTGTCAAACCAACCTGAGTCTGGGTTTTTTTCCCCCACTTGATGGAAACGATATCGTGAAGATGGTGAAACGTGTTCCGATTGAATAAATGTGCAACTAATCTTCATTTCAATACAACTGATATTCTGAGGAATAACACACGAGATTCAGCAGGATCCTCTGTTTACACTGTGCTCCCCACCAGCTCAGACTCTGCCAGCCTCTGTGTGTGGTAGAAGGTGATCTTGTCAAATTTCTATTTTAAGGTAATTGCAGACAAGGTTCTTAAGATTCCTCAGTTTGAAAGGCGGGGGAGATGATTGCTGTTGCATGTCGCACTGCTGACGCCTCATCATGTATCATATCTATCACTGGTTCTGTTTTTTCTCTCGTCTTTGCCATGACAGCGACGAACATCATCGGATTATTTGCTGTGATATTCCACAATGAGGACAGCTACAGTCGCTTCGCTTTCAAAGTCCATTAGATGTGTCTTTATCTTGAATAATGGAGCTCCCCTCCCTCCTCCCCCCATGGCAATTTGGAGAAATTGGATATAGGTTTGACCAGGGGTGTCAAACACACGGCCCGCAGGCCAGTACCAGATCAAATTGGGTCGTATTTGGCCCCTGGAATAAAATGAGTTTGACACCCCTGGGTCAGACAGATGCACGCTACGAGGTATGGTCCAAAAATACACGCATCCAAACCGCATTGTTCAAAGAGCTCCCAAGAGGAACCACGGTGAAACTGAACAGTCATAGGGGGATTAGTGTCTATCTTTTGATCGTCAGTTATATATGATTAAATACTTGAGGTACAAAGGTTACTATTTCAAACACACTGTGTTCCCGGGAGCAGAGTGGCCTCAATAACTGTTAACAAGAGGAAGGTTTGAACCGACACGACTCTTGCGAGAATTGGCTCTCCAGAGAAACCGAGTAATAGGGAGGGAGAGACCTCGGTCAGGGAGGTGACCGAGAGGCCAGGGGTCACTTAGCCAGAGCCTCGGAGGTCACAGGCAGGGATGTGAGGACCTGCCAGAAGGACGACCATCTTAGCAGCACTGCATCAAACGGGTCTCTGCGGCTGAGAGGAAAGGTGAGAGACAACGAGTAAAACCCGTCAGTCAGCATGGCGTCTGAATGTGTATGCGTTTAATCAGTTTTCACATCCAGGTAACCGACTCCGTAACAGACGATCTGCATTGATGGGAACGCAGCATCCACGTGAACATGCCAATTTTCTCTTACACATCATTTCCAGCGCAACTTGTGGCTGTGATAGCGTGGCAATATCAGATAATCAGATAATTAACATAGTTGCCATATCAGCGGAGCCACGAATGTTTGTCGAAAAACGTTTTAATTTCACCATTTGGATGGAGAAAGTAACGTGAGGGAGCTCCTCTTGATTCAAGGCACAGAAAGAAATGACCTCGTCCCACACACAGACGAAAATGACCCTTTTCATGAAAAGCAGAATGAAAGGGGAAAAAAACGGTACTGAATCAAGAAATGTGGTCCTCCACAAGGAACTACTATCGCAGATGCCGCGCCTGTAATTGGCACTGTAACTCTGCCACAGGAAAACACCAAAAGCAGAGGAGAAGACATGGAGGACGGCCATTGTTGCCATTGTGGGTGGGTTACCGACTTGTCGCAACGCTGACACATCCGTGACAACAACACTGCGAGGCAGACTATCTGCTTCGACAGCAAACGTGTTAATCACCTTGCAATAGCTTGTTCACCTTGACGAAACAAAATCCCAGGACAACCGACTACTTTTAAATGGGACAGAGGTTTAAAAACCGTGAGTGGATGGAAGGTTAAATGAAACATAACACAGAGAGGTCCTTCCAGCAAACTCAATCGAGAGTGCACGCAACCGCAGACTATAGGGTTATGGTCCATGCGTCTGTGTATCAGCTTGACAATGACCTGAAGCAGAGACAGTCTCGGCAGCACTGGAGTGACGAGCCGCTGACAAGCCGTTCTTGTGTGTGACTCAGACAAAAACCTTCATAGAGCGTCAGGTACAGATGTCACTTATACACACCCACTGTTTTCATTACAACAGCAGGTTTTACTGGGGGGTCTATTTTTGAGAATGTGCCGCAGCTGTGTTTCATTCACTCAATTGTTGTTATTTCAAGGCGAATTGAACATTACACCTTTGAGTCATACAGTTGCACCACTGCTTCCGTCTGACTCACCTCTGTGAAATAGTCTAACATTTCCAAAGTCTGTCTGAACAGCCACTCTCTCTCTAATGTGCTCCGGAACCTTTGTTCCTGCCGCCTGACATCCACGCACCTGCCAATGCCGTTTCACTACAAGGCGATGCACGCACGAGTTTGCTTTTCATCAATATTGATTTTCTCCTTTGACTAATTCTTGGTAGATTATATATTAATTTAGCCAATACCGTAATTATCCTTCTGCCCAGGAAACACTGCCACCAGATATCAAGCACATACACGTAACCTAGCAAGGAGTATCTGTAAACAAATACGAATACAGAAAGGAAAAATTTAAATGTGTCTATTCCTCTCTCCGTCTTATTCGTTACTTAAACATAATCAAAATTTTCTTTAATGCAAATTTCAAGTCCTTCTTTGAAATAGTAACTTGACTGTAAAATAAAATATTGTCATTAAAGCCTTTATGTAGAGAATTAATCACAGCTGACATTGCCGCCAAGTGCAATTCTACAATGCACTTTCGTAAATGAGAGACTTCAGCTAGTGCCTTTTATTTCTATCTCAAAATCTAAAAAAAGCCTTTACAATATCAAGTCATCAGAATTAAAGCTGTGATACAATGGAATAACAACATCATTCGAGCCTCAAGAGGTTCACACACAAAAGAGTCTCCCTGAAAAACAAGAATAGCGCGCACCTGGAGAGCGGCGTCTCTCTTCATCCTCTTTCAATAAAAGAACAGATCTTCAGAATTTCAAACTGAATTTTTGGGAGCGCGTCTCACTGTGAACTGTTAATGCTCAAAATACGTGGAAACGTAGGGTTGCTGCGTGTGCGTGTGCATATATCTGCATTAGTCACATTTCATCTTCAAAAGTACAGGCTCAATGTCAAGCTGCCAGCCGACAGACGGCTTTTGTGTGATCCCCCTTTTTTCTGATCTGCGTTAAATAAAGATTTCTCATCGCTGCGTCCCTAAAGGGAAAGAGCGACCACTCAGGAAATCCAAGCCAACAAAGCGCACACAGACACACTCCTGCATAAATATCACAGGACTTATGATATGATATGAAAGAAAGAGAGTGAGAGAGAGAGAAAGAACATCAGCGTACATCTGCACAATCACTTGGGGCAGAAACGCAAGATGATGTGCTCATGAATAACAAACACAACAAGAGCCAAGTGAGTGATAATCACGATAATGACGGTAATCATCAAGCATCCAAGCAGAGAGAAAATAAAGTTTGAACAAATTATATGCTGCTTAATATCCACCCCACCCAGCACACCCAGAGACTGGAGTTGGCAGTGGCTGAGCAGCTAACAATGATAAATGGTCCATATACCTGAGATCACATTAGCAATAATTAAAGCATTAGGGTATTTTTCGCGCGGCGACGAGAGCGCGAGTCCGTGAGCGGAGTGCAGAGCTGCGGGCGGAATGCGGGGGGAATCTTTGTCGCCCGTCGTGTCGCGTCACGCTCGCCCCTCGCTCTTTCATCAGGGGCCGGTGTTGTTTCGCTGCCGCTCCGGCAGACGGAGTGTAATTTACAGGTGGAGCTCGGCTTCCTGCCATCCACAATAAATTGGTCTCCATTTTCTGACATCCAGGCTTTTGGGAAGTGTGATTTCTTTGATCTTTTCAGCCCTACCAGACGTTTTCTGGTACTTTACATCATCACCTCGCCGCTCTTTCCTTATGCCCTGTCTGGCTCCCTCTCCCTCTCTCTCCCTCTCTCCCTCCTCTCATCAAACCATCTTCCTCCCCCATTATTTTTTCAAGCTCTGTCACTTATCTCTTCTTTATCCGTGGTTTACTTGACATTTTTTTCCTTCCGTGATGCTGTCACAGTGACACGCCATGTCGAGGCTCGTGCATGCATTTTCCTCGGCGCAGGCAAATCTACATCTGCTAAGGACAATTACTATCAAGCGTCTGGGAGCTGCACATGCATCGCCAGCTGTGCACATGACGCTAACTAGCATGTTTGAGTCGTGGGAGACAATAACGTGATTACTTTTGCAGTGACGAGTAATCTGACAGATAACAAATTACAATTGGGTAATGCTACACAGGTGCGATCCCATTATTGCGTGCATTCCGGGGGACAGTGTGAGGGGTGCGTTTGTTGCCGTCTTGCCAGGAGCAGGTACGTTTTTGTCTTGTAGCCGGACGGGTTGGGGATGTGGAGTTCTAATCGGTGCTGGAGATTAGCAAGTTGGCCAGTCTCCTTCGAGCGCGACGTTAAAACACCTTCTGAAGTTCCCTTTACGTACGAGCCGTGTCAAGTCGACATTCGATTGCTTACATTTAGGAAAGATCAGGTGTTTACAGAGAGGGATCAGATGTCAAGTGTTTTATATGCGTGTCACCAGGACTAAGGTGCAGTTGTTGTGGATGGTCAGTTAATCCATATACACTCTACTCCAGCAGGTTGGAAATCTATACATACGCATGTCTAGAATCCTGATTTCTATTCAAACCGCCAGCCATGAATGGACCCTCAATCAAGCGGTTTTGAATGCCTCGCTCTCCTTTAGAGATCTTTAGAGCGGTCGGTGAAAAGAATGTCAAGCAGCTCCGGGTTCATCATCCACACAGGAGCATGTGTGTCATCCTCAGTTGGA
Source organism: Chascanopsetta lugubris (assembly GCA_016785325.1). Taxonomy (NCBI): domain Eukaryota; kingdom Metazoa; phylum Chordata; class Actinopteri; order Pleuronectiformes; family Bothidae; genus Chascanopsetta; species Chascanopsetta lugubris. Next base: position 52,031 of record JAFBJT010106647.1, read on the forward strand.
AGTCGACGGTAAGGCTCGACACTCTGACGAGAGCAGGCGACACAGAATGCGACTTATTCCCATCAACCCTCGGGTGAAGGCTGCGTCCATACAACCCACTGTCGCTCCAAGTTGAGTGGAGGAGACGGCGCCAGGAAGACGGCTCCGTCGACATCGACTACATCACCCCAGCTAACATCAAGCTATCGTCTCCATCATTTGTGGCCATTGGTCTGAAACCATCTTAGTGGAAAATCTCAAATGTTATTTGACTTTTGAGAAGAGTCTGTGTTCCCATTGCCCTTAACATGGAGTTAACGGAGCTTCACTTTTTGGACGAGCTGTCATGTCATCCACCACGAGGCAGGTGCAACAGTTAGTTGAGCTCACTCCAGCCACCTGACTGAAATAACAACCTGCTCGCATTCATAAGAATCAGGTGGCTTCAGCACTCATACAGTGAGATTCAAATAACGTGTATTCATTTCTCTGGTATAAAATCCAACTCAAATTTTGGCTGGAGAAGTTGAGACTTGATCCAGAATAATCAATAAGTGTATGAATCTGGACACAAGCTCTGGGCTGCCGTTCTCATTTCCATCAACCTGCAGGTTTCTGGGCAGAGAGAGAACTCCACAGCTACATTGGGCAAATTATTCTAACCTCTGCTGGTCAGGTCCATTTCACATACGAACACATTACACGAGTCAAAATGGAAATTTATTTCAAGTTCCCATGGAAAATTGTACATCTCCTTGGGATGTGATCCAGTGACTGAGAGCTGCTGTTCAGAGCAGCTCCTTTGATTTTATTCTAAACACCATGTTGGCTTCGGGCAGTTTCCCCTTCACCTGGGACTCTGGTTTATACTGGTTTATTTACCAAAACAGAGCAGCCTCTTTCTTCACATCCTGTAAGATCTCCAACAACTTCTGTTTACTCCTTTTGTTTTTCCACACTTTGCTGTCGGAATGTCTACGAAGAAATAATTCTGAGCCTTCAAACCCAGTCATAAATCATTACTACAGAACGTAGAGATGTGCTTTTGCCACTTCACCAGTGCAGAGCCACAGATCGGCTCAAACAGTGTGGGCAGTGTGGCCTCTGTGCTTTTGTAGAGAACTTTCTTGCAGCCTCAAAGACTGAACTTTATACAAAAACAGACAATGTGAATCCTCTCAAACGGAGCCACATTCCGAACCAAAGTCTGTGCCCGATCGATCAGGGGGTGGAGCCACAACAGCACCATACACCACTTTCGTCCAAATGAGCTTCATGGTGAGGAGCCCTCACTTTACATCACCATTCTGCGCAAACCAACTTGCTCACTTACTGAAAGTCAAACTGACTGCATTTCCCTTCCGCGGCTAATGGAAGGCCAGGGAGGTGCTGTAATTGCAGGTGCTGTCATCAATGGCTCCACCACTTCTAAAGACACATCAAGAGACTGGACACTCATAACATGCGACCAAATGATCATTATAAGACACTTAAAAGCATCAAATGACTAAATGAGGTGAACATAGATGAGAGGAGCTACCTACATATTCTTTAACTGCACTGTGATGGTCCACTATATAATATACATTTATATATGTACACACACATATGCAATTTGCATGTGCTTGCTCACTCTACTGCATGATTGTGTTGTAGTCAATCATATTTTTTACCATACATACAGATAGTAATAAGTTCCCCTGACTGTATGACTTTTTGATACACTATCCTCAGATGAGCCCTCTAGGTTCAGCTCGGTAGCAGGTCCTCTGTCTGGAGGCCGCCATGTTGTGCCACCATGTTGTTCTGGTAGCCCACATTATTACTTTGAATGACAACTGAAGGCTACGACAGGTTTTCCTACATGCTCGGAAGCGTTATTTCGCTGAAGCACGCACTTCCCCCACTAGATGTCAGTATATCCTGCATATCACAAATGGCTCTAAATCGATGACGTATGTTACGGTCATTGAGAAAAATATATTTCCCGTGTACTTTGGCTTTTTAGTTCGCTCTACATCCTGTTTACTAACATGGAGGAGGCGGAGAACGCGGCTTGTGCTGCAGCCAGACACCAGGTGGGGATTTGGCTTCAGTGATACGCTTCATCTTTTTCAGCCACCCTCCACACTCTGCCACTATTTTATTACGAGAAGCCTTCTCATTGTCAAGGTGACAACATCTGGAGTGTCACTTTCTCACTTTTTAAAAAGGCTGAACACTGAACTGTGGGGACCCCGGGCATCCGACTCGCGTCTGCTCATTTGATTGTGTGTAAATCCATGTGGCCCATTGAAATGGAGTCTCAGTAAACTATGAAAAATGATTTCATATTTACATCTCGAGCCGCCGTTTATATTTTTCATGCCAAAGGATAAATACCACACCATAAATCAAAGAGGTTAATGAAGTCACTTAATGCTTGCGAGCTTTGCATTATTTCCAATTACTTAGTTATGAAATGTTTTTTTTCAGTAGCATTAAGCCACATTAACCTTAGCCAAACACTGCCGTTTGAGAATGAGCACAGCTTTACCCACAGCACAATGTGTTATGTGGGTGGCTTCCACAAGTGTTTGGCTTGGTTTATGACTCCGATATCTCACAAATAGAAGCAAATACTGCGTACTATTTTCAAGCTGTGTATTAATACACATTTGGTACCCAGCAGGAAGTGTGTGTGTGTGTGTGTGTGTGTGTGTGGGATTGACTCATACCAAACTACACAGATCATGTTCATAATAATGAGCAATGTGTCATCCTGTGCAATAGTGGGTCAGTAATGTCCTGTTTCGGTGGGTGACAGAAACATCATTTTTAAACAGGCTGAAGCGAATGAAGCTATGTGACTACTTCATGCTTTTTAAAGGACTATTCAAGCATTAAAGTCTTGTTCACCTAGGACTGTCGACCGGTTCTAGAGGTAACACGACCGCATTGTAGCTTCCAGGAGAAACGGGTTGAGAGACACTAACCTGAGCATTTGAATTCTTACATTTGATATTGTATATTCAGTAAATGTCTAAAAATACTTATGGAGAGAACAGGCTGCTCGCCCACACGTGAGCGCAAGCATGGATGCACAGGTATGACACACACACACACACACACACACACACACACACACACGGCAATAAATCAGTTCCCTTCTGCAGCTTTAAATCCACACAAACCCAAACCACATGGAAGTTTATCTATGTCTTCTTAAAAATGTCATGTGATTATGTAATTGAATTTAATACAGTAAGATTAATGTGCATATTTAGACTCAAATTGTGTGTGTGTGTGTGTGTATTCAACAATATGCCAGACTGACTCAATTGCACTGTCCACTGGCACCTGAGTCTCATCTGAACCAGCCCTGCTACACACGTGTACAACCCCATACAACACACACACACACACACACACACACACACACACACACACACACACACACACACACACACACACACACACACACACACACACACACACACACACCATTTAAACACAGATTGTACACCTCTCTCTCTCTCTCTCTCTCTCTCTCTCTTTCTCTCCTTTCATCTCTGTCGCTTTTCCTCCATCCACCAGATGGCTGACCCATCTGCTCCCCCTCCCACTCCCACACTCTCCACCACCAACCCCCCCGCCATCGTCCCTCTCCCCCGCTGCTCCATGCTTCATGTGGTCGAGATCCAAGTTGTGCGCACACACAGGGAGCCTCACTCCCCTCCTCCTCAGACGCTCGTGGGAGCGACTCACTCCCCTCCCGCAACGATTGTGTGTGCTCGCCGTGCATCTGTGTGGTTGTGAGTGTGTGTGTGTGTGTGTGTGTGTGTGTGTTTTGAAGCCGCGTGTGATGACAGTCGTCGAAGCTCGTGTGTTTTCCTCAGTGTGTGTGTGTGTGTGCGCATTCCTGTTTGTGCACACATCTGCTTAGGTAGCCAAATTTGTCTGGGTGAGGATGCGACACACCGACCATCTGCTCCAGTATATCTGCATTCAGGGGGAGTTTGCCTGATGATGTGTTTTGCTTGGGTGTTGAATGTGCGTGCGATGTGTGAGACGGTGTCTGTGTGCAGCTGTGGAGCGGTTTGTCATCGTTGAGAACAGATACTCTCCTCCTCGCACAGAGTCAAATGAACGAGGATTGACGATAAAAGGTAATGACGCAACAGACAAGAGCTGAAAAGCGGAGCGTTGGCATCGCTTTGCCCAAAAGGTAACAAAATAAATCCATCTCCACTAAAATAGCCATTATCAAAATATCAGTCAAAGCGGCTGTGTCTATAGAAACACTAATGGAACAACGTTTGATGACATGCGCACTGATAACTTGTTTTGAAGGATTTTTGCTTTTGAAAGAGTTTCTGAAGATAGGTGAGGACGCCTCGTCTCTTACTCATCAGAATCAGCTGTTCTACCAAAAAAAGGTGTGACCCTGCTCAAAATAGATAGGCACCATCCCCCACTGGCAGACTTTTTGGCAGAAGTTTTTCTTCACTGATCACATCAAGTGAGACATTCCATCGGAACGATGAAGACAAGGCTCAGTGTTGCTACCCAAGCGGCAACCTTGGGGGTTAACGGATGATGACGATGATGATGACGGGAAATGGAAAGACTTGCAGTTCACAGGGTGGCCACTTGAGGCCATGAACTCCATGTTCAAATGGTCAACTTTTAGAGGTGAATTAAACATG
>JAFBJT010106647.1:57010-74867 GCA_016785325.1 Chascanopsetta lugubris
AACACCCTCCTCCTCGCACAGAGTCAAATGAACGAGGATTGACGATAAAAGGTAATGACGCAACAGACAAGAGCTGAAAAGCGGAGCGTTGGCATCGCTTTGCCCGAAAGGTAACAAAATAAATCCATCTCCACTAAAATAGCCATTATCAAAATATCAGTCAAAGCGGCTGTGTGCTATAGAAACACTAATGGAACAACGTTGGATGACATGCGCACTGATAACTTGTTTTGAAGGATGTTTGCTTTTGAAAGAGTTTCTGAAGACAGCTGAGGACGCCTCGTCTCTTACTCATCAGAATCAGCTGTTCTACCAAAAAAAGGTGTGACCCTGCTCAAAATAGATAGGCACCATCCCCCATTGGCAGACTTTTTGGCAGAAGTTTTTCTTCACTGATCACATCAAGTGAGACATTCCATCGGAACGATGAAGACAAGGCTCAGTGTTGTTACCCAAGCGGCAACCTTCGGGGCTGACGGATGATGACGATGATGATGACGGGAAATGGAAAGACTTGCAGTTCACAGGGTGGCCACTTGAGGCCATGAACTCCATGTTCAAATGGTCGACTTTTAGAGGTGAATTAAACATGTTTAAAGCCTGGTACAAACTACGGTTCTGGTCTCAATCGGTCACATGTTTTCCTCTAGCAACTCCCTTATTTGAATTTCATAGCCATTTGAAATTGTGCATAATTAAGGGCGTGGCCTCTTGAGTGACACCAGGGCTGACCTGTCACGCTATGTGGATGCTGTGACAGCACCACGGGTCCATCCCCCCGTGCTCCGTTTCTCTTTGCCCATTTTTGGATGGACCAGGAAACGAGGAGTGAACGGCCCGCGGCGAGCCTCATAAGCACTCTGCGGATAAATTACGTGAGCCTATAAATAATAAGAAAATACGAGAAGTCACGCTGAAAGAAAAGGACATCTGATAATCCTCTCTCCATCAAGCTGCTGCCGCGAAGGCTCAGTGGTAGTTCTACCTTGCCTCTGCACGTCTAAGCCGGCGTGACCTTGCCTTTACAGATAACTAATACCCCGCTGAGAGGCGTTTGACTGACAGGTGGACACGACGTGGCCTTACACAAACACAGAGTGACGTGCAAACACGCACACACACGCGCGCGCGCGGTGAGCCAGCATTCGAGGGTGTGTGTGCACACAACACGGATGAGACAAACAGCGCGAGGCGGTGGAGAGGAGCGAGTGAGTCAGACGTGCTGCAAGAGTCAACTAAAAGAGGGGAGCGACAGAAGGGAGCAAGAAAACAGCAAAGCAGACAATCTGACGGGCAGAGCTGGACAGTGACACAGAGGCGCAGATGGGCAGATGGGCAGGATGACGGACCGAGAGGGAGGCGGAGCTGGGCGCCCGATATGCTGCAAAGAAACCCCCCCCCCCCCAGGGTGCTTTACCACAATATGATTATCATAAGCACAGCTGCAGGGGAAACGGCATCAAAACTGGGAACACAAAGAGAATTTTGACATTTTGAAAGAAATTATTATTATTTTTTTTTTAAATACGCCGAAATCACGTACACCTGCATAACCTTCATAGCTACAAAGCCGGCGCGTCACAGACGTGGCGGCGGCGATATTTGGTTTGGGGGGATAGAAGTGTTGTATGTCTCCAATGTGATCTCACTCTTCTGAGGCAGAGGACGGGGGAACAGAGGGATCTGGGACGGGACGTGTTCTCAGATGTTCCGCTTGTTCAAATATTCAATAAAAAAAGGAGCGAAAAAAACAACGCGGAGAGGAGCAGTCACTCCCGCGGTGTGAGTTGAGTTTATGCGGCTGACTCGCACTCACAATAACACACCGAGACTCTGCGCTAGTCTCTGCAGCTGGTATTAAGGACGCACCTGGCGGAAGAGGTCCGTGCCCGGGAGACGTCAGGTGCAGCAAAACAATATACGGAGGATGGAGAGTGGGAGGGCGGGAGGCAGCGAAACAAGGAGGTCACAGGGGCTGCTACCGGCACCAGGCCAACTGTATTCAAGTGGAATCTCACGTCCCCCAACGGACGAGAGGAAGCCACACGGAAAATAGGCCTAGATGGCGTCCGCGTGTACGACGGCGACATGCACAGATGCTACCCTGCGCACGAGCATGCGCCCCCGCACCAGACACAAAACAAATTAAAAGGGGAGCGCCACGGGCAAAGAGCAGGGAGAGAGGAAACCGCATCCCACATGTTAGCGGTGAACCCCAGCGCGCGGCCGGCCATCTCCGTGTTGCCGAGGCCGGCGCCCGGGGGTCGCGGCGGCAGCCGGCCAGACTCCCTCGGCTGCACTCTCCCCAGCCTCTCATCAGCTGCTGGTTTAACCCTTCATTAAGCCCACCCGGTGCCGTTTAACTCCTCGTTGTCGGCGTCTGCCGAGTGCCGCGCCATCCCCTGCCGGAAATTCCCCACAGAGGCCATCGCGGCCAATTAGCAGAGATGAAAGCCTGCGTTGAAACTGGGCCGCTGTATCACAGGCGAAGTCTATGGGGGGCTGGGGGGGGGGAATGATAGAGAATCAGGTGAGGAGTGAAACAGGCAAAACAAACAAAATGTAATTTAAAGCTGCAAATCACTGTGATATCATTAGCAGCTAGAGAGGCGGGGACGGACGACGGGAAGCCGCACTTCCTTTTCATGTCAACAAAGCTCAAGTTTACCGAGCGACGGCGGGCGCAAAGATTACGATAAAAAAGAGGAACATAAAAGAGCTAAGCTTTGACAACGGGAAATGGGCAGGGAAGATGATATACATTTATTTATGAAAGGAAAAAAGTAAACAAAGAGAAGTGTTGCCACACTCGGAGGTGAGAAAAACACTTTAATGTTTCATGTTGTGGGACAGAGGCAGCGCCGCGTACTGTGGAGGAGACACTGTATAAATATACCTCAACAGTTTTACAAGGTTGTGTTGGAGAACAACAATGCGCGGCGGCGGCGGCGGTAAATATCCACAACACGCTTCGGCGGCAGAGGACCCTCCCAGAGTAAGAAGAAACCCCTCCACTGAATAGTCAGATGAAGGGTATTGTAGTAACAAGCACTGTAGGGATTACAGGCAAAGGCGAAGCAAAGACTGAGCTTATTCTGATATGTTTTAACAAGAAGGGGGGGGGGGGGAAGAAAGGCGAGAAAGTAGCAGCGCTGGCTCGGAACAAAGAGACGGGACGTGGAGGAACGAGTGCACAGCAAGAATTTTAACATCTGGTAAAGACCGTGCCATCCTCGGAGGGGGAGAACCCTCAATTAGATCCTCTTGGATTAAATTTTAATATCAGGCAATGACGTGTTGCTGGGGCGAGCTTTCTCCTAAGAGAAACATCAAGTCAACGGAGGCCGTGGTTGATGGAGTAATTGGTTTCTCTGTGTCCTCCACGGTGGCTCGTGACATGTGCTGAGCATGTCGCTGAAATGCTGAGTAACTTCCTGTGATGTCTCGCACAACTAGAGTGTCCCAGTTCAACCAGGAATCAACAGCAAGACGGAGGAAACGCAGCGTAAACACGTATATCAAAGGCACATCAAAGGCGACTGGGAGTGTAGGTGGAGCAGGTCTCATTAACGGCAGCTCAGCTCCATTCATGTGTTACACTGAGCCACTGGCGCCGCGTCTCTATGTACTATATCGTATATCACATCATTCACAGTAGATGCAACATGACACACTCTATGTAGATGACGCCAAAATGACTGCGGATAAACAACCTGCATGTTCACACCGCAAATGTTATTTAAAGGGTAGATGTGCAAGATTCGCTGACATCTACTGGCGAAGTTGCAAGTTGAAGCCGAGTGCTGTACGATAGAAAACATGGCGGCCACCCTCAACAGGTCCTCATTAGATGATGGTGGATAATGGGACTGACTGAGGTACAGACTTCGGCATGTGCGACGGGTAAGCCTGGAGTAGAACCCATGACCGCCTGGTTGAAGGACGGACGTTAGAGGACTTCTAACCCACTCAGCCACAGCTGCAACTGTACATCTATTAAATCAAAGTTTTACACTCAACCTTTAAGGCCACAGATGGAGCCCTGCTGATACGTGCATTCATCCAATTGTGAGTCAACAAGGGATCATTCACATCTGGAAACAAAGCAGTGTAACATGAACTCCACAGGACAGGAAACTTTCTAAAACATTTATTTGATCCACATTTTCTGTAGATCTAGTGTTTTATCCCATCAACTCACCTATTTCAACTGACTCTATGAGAATATGAAGAATCTGTAGAGCTGTAAACCCTCCGCTTGCTGTCTCACTATTGCCCAAACACGTCTGAGGAAATTGCCCATCCAACCAACATGGAGGAAGCAGGCTTTATGGCCCACACGGCGCCCAACCACCGAGAGACAATCAAGACACTTTAGCTTCACTTTCAAGGACCTGTCATTGTATCCAACTTTATTTACAGTCAACGGATGAGACGTGTAAACCCATATATCGCGGGGCTTTGTTTATAGGCCTCAGCTCATAGATAATACTGTGACTCGTCCTTGCACGGAGAAGCACCAGCGGAGCTAATCACATTAACAACAGCTCAGGTCCGTTCATGTGTTGCACTGGGACACTGGCGCTGAGTCAACTGTACAATATCAGGACCCCGGAACCGGGGCTTTCACTGATATTAATACACACGCGGCTTCCCAGACACACACCTGGAACATGTTATACACACGCATGATGAATAACACTAATGACCGCTGTTGCCGAGGTCCCGCTTCCAGCACCATGCCACTGAGCTGGCTGGCGCCCTGTCCTGGTCAAAACTGGCACAGCGAAAATGAAACCAAGTCATTAATTATGGTATTAGTTACGCTCGTGCTCTTCCTGCTGTGACACGTCAAAAGCGGCTTTTACTTTCCGTTTAGCCCAACATTGGCGTAGATGAAGAGATTCACCAGAACAATTCCACCAGGATTCTGTTTAGCGTCCTGAAAATGCAGCAGTTGCTGCCGTAACCTACAATGGTCACGTTGCATCGACTTTTGCACAACTGACCCTGCGCGACACATAAGGAAATGACGACGTGTGCTCTCTAAAATGGTGTCACCTCTGCATGTCCACGAGCCGATATAATGAATAGCACGCCAGAGGTCTGTATTCTGAGGTGTGACATGCAACAAACCAGTATTGATGTGTGACACATCATTTTGACTGTCCCTCAATAATCGATTCAGGTCTATGAATAACTATAGTGTCAGCATTAATGTGGAACAACACCCTCACTCGGGGTAAGAGCCCGCCACAACTGGGTCAGGACAATGGAGCCTTGTTTACGTTATGAACATTTCCACATTTCCCTGTACTTTAATGAGTTGTATGAGTTGTATATCTTCGTATTGCTGGGGGGGGAGTGCTGTTTCTCACTTTTCCAATCCTTTATTTTCTCTCTACTTCCTGATCAAGCTGCCAATATGAAAATATGAAATACAAAGACCAATAATGGAGTATGGCCCAAGGTTGCTTGCAAAGAGATGTACAGGCGTCTAGATTACTAATGTGGTCTATGGGGAAAAGGCTTTTTTGGGGATCTTTTCTTGCAGTACCTCGAGTGGCCACTGGGGAAAACAAATCGCTGTCAGTTTGAGGCGAGGTGCTGCATCCTGCTCCATTAATACACCCATGGGTGCAGGAGGAAAAACAACAGAACTTCCTGCACATCTTAGACCGTCTGCCTGCTCTAGTTTCTCCAAAGTCTAAGACACTGGACTTAAACTATTGTTTGGGCGTGACCCAGCTCTGAGCCTTTCTTTGACCTTATTTTTGTTGCCGTTTCGGGTTCGCGCTCACTACTCTGTGACATTTCAAGCCCTAGCCCCGGCGCCACATGGCACAGAGCAAATGTTGACAACAAGCTGGTGAACATACTGCAGCTGAGCATTCAGCAGCCGTGCAGCCGAGGATTCCCCCTGCAGGCGTCAGCGATCAAAACAGGGCTAAATATACAGAGAATGTCACATGTCTGAAAAGATCCTCAGTGTTCCAGGTCAGGGTGATCCAAGGTAACATGGCGGCAGTCGAATGGATTGACTGCATATTTACCAGATGAGTAAATAAGCAACATGGTAGCTGTATTGATTTTTTTTTTTTTAAAGGGATGAGATGAGAGCGCTGCTAAATGGACAGACGTCAGCCACTGATCTGTGTCATGAGCCGTGTCCCACTTCCACAATACTTATCATTTCTGTCCGTTTCTCTTCTGCTGGACTTTGTTCTGCTCTCTCACCATAAGACTGAATTATTTATGTTGGAATTTATCAGTATGCACACTGCATTAAATCTCCCTCAGAGTTTTGAGGGGGCTGCTAATGGACACAACGTTCCACACACAGAGGGAGCGGAGGCGCTGCTCACGGCCGGAAAAAATTATAATAAATTGAAGATGATTGGCCGGCTCCGGGAGAATCACAGCAAACAAACATTAAATTATTAAACCTCTGCTTTCGCTCTGCTGTGCATAATTGGTAAAAGGCCAATCTGTTAAGTCACAGTTGGCTCATTGGCAGCGTATAGATTTAAACATATAGAGATGTAGAGCGATAAAGGGAGAAATGGTCGAGAAAGAACACTTGAAATTGATATGAGAAAAGTAGAGAGAGAGAAAGTGAATAACAACATATTAAAAAAATGAGATCCCAATCCCAAAGGCAAAATATGAAATTAGCAAAATTGTCACATTCCAATAATATTTGCATAGCTCTACAGCATATGAGCATGAATTATATAGGATTCATTTCCTCCTTATTTTGCTCAAGGAGAAGGAAATTGCAAAGTACGGTTCAACATCATATATGCATAGAAAAGAGTTACATGACCTACGTACATCCTATAACATAGAATTAGCCATAACCATAGTGTAACGATCTTAAAAGCTGTTTAACCCTCATAAAAAAATTTTAAAAAGGTAGCCGCCCACACACTACAGGTTTTCATTCCATCCTTACAGCCACTAATGAGTTCTCCTTCAGGTGGAGGGGACGAGCTTATCAGTGCAGTCACACGCTGCGCTGATCTGCCGGAATGAGGACCTGCAGATTTTTGGGCTCTCCCTGGCATATGGTTGGCTGCTCCTGTTGTTGCATATTTCACTGTATGGCATCGGCCCGTAATGGAATTCGTCCCAATTCTCTCGCTCATTTCAAAGTCACCCCCCCCTACCACCCACCCCGCTTTTAGAATATCTCCGGCTAAATAGAGCAAATGTGAAAAAAGTTTCCTGTGACCTATACAGGGTCTTCGCAGAGTGAGGTAGCTTCAAAGAAATTAGGAGGAAAGATTAAATTGTGCAGCGTGAAGGTACGTATGTGTTCCTGAAGGTGACCTCGGCAGCTGTCAAACTGCTAAGTAGCTGACGTCCTGTCCAAACTTCTTTTTTTTTTTTGTCACCATGCAGACATTTCAAAAACCCTCCACTGTGCAACATTAATATCCTTGGATTCAAACTGTGACATCACAGCCGATACGCATGTTGCTTTGAGTACGTGCCAGAAACAATGGAGAACTCTCACTGATGGCGGTTACAATGTTCTTGTCTGGTACTGAACAGATTGTGCATGTCGATTTTATCACCACCTACTGATCCAACATGCTTGTTTGAATGGTGTCAGGTTTTTTTTATGCCTTTTCATGCCCAGATGGAAGCGGTGAATTGGTGAAAAGGGAGGGTCAAGCAGACTAAAGTGTTGTTGTCAATGGATTCTGGAACATGCACAAACACTGAAAACCATATTTTGCTGAGTGCATTATTTTTTTGCTCGCATTTTGGCCTTTCATCCACATGACATCAGCATTTTAGGACCTGAAAATTAGTGTTTTTACAGGTCAAGATTTTTTTTTTCAATGCAATCCCATCTGGGGATAACAACAACCAAAACTGTGAAAATGCTAATTCTTTTCACAGCATGCCATCAGCTGAGAAGCAGCCAGGACAATAAATACCAACTGCGTGGGCACTGTGGCTGTTGACTGCTCACAGTGGCTGTGTGCGCAGCAGCAAAGCAGCAGTTTGGTTCTGGTATGATCCCTGTACATCCTGCACTAAAACCTATGGGTAGAGGCTGTACCTTCCGGTCAAACTTTTAAAAAATAAAATAAAATGAAGAAAGTCTAGATTAAGCTATTAAATGGATTCGGCCGTTGACTCCAGGAAGTGGCAACAGGAAGTGTTTAAAAAAGGTCACACACCAACCTGACGTACGTGCGTTTTCACTTGGGTTTTGCGCCTCTGTCCGGGACGAGAATCTGGAAAAATGTGAAAACACAAAAGAAAATGTCCTCAAATGAACATGGTCTGAGTCGCAAGCGGGAGCTAAAAACGGCACAAAGGCGACATCATGGGATGTTTCATCACACACACACAGTTGGAGTACTGCTGGTACTAAAGTCTTTATCTCACTGGAAGAAAACACAACGGAACGATGGCTCTTGTTCGGCATAATTGACATGAGAGATGTCATTAGTCTGGGGTCATTTAATGGGATTCGCTCTCATCTGCCGCTTTGTCACGGGGAGATTTTGTGTCTGTTCCCACTTTAGAAAAACCAGAAGCCGCCATTCAAGACTTTTGCATCAATTCCTTACGGAGCCGCTCGTTCTCTCTGCTTTCGTTCATCCGCCCAAATAAAAAGCAGAGTCTGGCTCCCTATTCTCTTTAGATCGGTGAATAAATCTGGCAACAAGCATCTTGTTGTCACGGGGAAACTCTCTCTGCTTATAAACACAGACATTTAAACTCTTTAAAAATGGACGCTTTTATTATCGTCATTATTGTGATTTTCCCTCACAGCTCTGCGCGGCTGGATCCTTGATGAAGACATGTTGGTGGGGAGAAGAGGGGAGGCAGCCTTGTCGCTCCCAATCAGCTCTGCTGCTTTTTATGATGCAAAGACTTTATTTCTTTTTACAATGCATTCTGGGATTTTTATGTCAGGTCCCCGAGGGCAACACTGGTCATGTAAATCAACCCACCACACATTATCAACGCTGGCTGCAGCCACTTGGGCAAGAGGCTCTCCCCAGGTCACCAGCAGGTCTAACATGATATACAAGATGTGTATATATATATATATATATATATATATATATATACACACATACATACACACACACACACACACACACACACACATCAACCATTCATGCTTCATTCTCACCTTCAGGCAGAGTCGGGTCTCCAGTTAACCCAAGATCCATGGTTTTCATGAAGTGCTGGAGATCAGTGGAGTACCTGGAAGAAAACACGAGTAGGTATCATCCGCTGTGAGTCATCCCATATAAATCATTTAATTCCAAAAATAACCAACTTTATTGATGCCATTGCACCCGGAGGGAGAAAAAAAGTGATTGGAAGTGACAAATCCAAGGCGGACCTTTCTCTCTGATGTCATGACCAAACCCAATAACACACACAGGCCTTTTTTCGCCGGCGCTGACAGGCTAACAAATCTTCTTGCATCAGTAGCCTCTGAACTTGAATCCACTGGAGCCTGCGATAAATTTTCCTCCTCCTTCACTGACAATTGAGAAAACTAGACACGGAGTCAGAGCCTCTGTATCAGGTGCAGAATATGTGCCGTCCCTGTGTACACACACCATCAATTCACGAGCATGAAACAGTTAATCCGGTCAACCGTAAAAAAACAAAGCAAAAAAACGTCGACATTCAAAATCCTCTTTCTGCTGCTTTGATATTCTACAGACTGCTGCTTTTCAAAGTAGTCGTTTCTTAAAGGAGACGATTTCTACTCATCTTTGGGGTCAATCACTTTAATTTGATGAGTTTATGGTTTGGCACTTGGCCTTGGCACCTACTAAAAAAAAGTTTAATGAATAAGGCATTTTTGGGAAGCCCCTGAAAGTGTTTTCTGAGCCCCCTAATACAGATTATTTAACTAGGATCTACACCTTTACCTAGACATCCCGTAGAACCCATCGTAACACATGAAAATCATGTAACAAGCCGAATATGACTCCATTAAAAGGTGCAGTGCAAGTTGCAAGTTGTATCCATCACCTCACTCTCAACCTTCTGAGCATGCAGGAGAACCTATGACAGCCTCCAGGTGTCATTAAAACACAAAAGATGTTTAGTACGTTCACTCCGGGCAACTGAAAAGGACCCTCTCCCCATGTAAATACACATTAATGGGCTCATTTAAGGGCCACGGAAAAATACAACATTAAAGGTGATTACAAACTCATGAAAATGTCAGGATGTTATTATTTTGTAATCATTTTAGATGTTACAACAATGACAGAAATCTTACAGGCTGCACCTTAAAAACCATTGAAAAATCATAAAAAATGCAATGGAAAAAAAACAGCAAGCGGACTACACCAAGGCTCAATTCTGGGTCCCCCACAGTTGAACTCTCTCCCACTAATTCGTGTTATGGGGAAAAAAATTTGTGAATTAGGCAAATGGCCCTACTGAAAGTGACAATAACACCAAGGGATTGTGATGAATAAAAGCTTGGATAAAGTGCATTTAACAACTGAATGGATCAGAAAGTTAAGTGAACAATCAGCTTCAGCTGCGAAGCAGGAGCAAAATCCAACGGTAGTCACCGACTCTTAGTACCTGAGGTGCAGCAATAACTATAGAAATCAAGGCTCAATACTTTTATACTGCATTTTGTTCCTTCGACACCTCGTCTTGATGCCTTTTGTATTCTGTGTGAACCACTTGATGTCAGGTTGAAATGTGCTGCATAAGCACATGGTTACTTTACCTCGACGGAAGTGGAGCGGTTCACCTATTGAACTGTACAATGGGCCACTTTGCCTCTTGTGCACACAGTGGTTTCACTGGGTCGGTTTCCTCGGCGGAATGTAATTCCAAAGCGATCTTGTCAGGGAGAGTCCTGCAGGTAATTGTATTGCTTCCAGTGTCTCTAGTCCAGTGTGAGTGTTTCTCAAAATATGAGCAGATCCCGAGAAAGCAAAACTACTGTATACGCTTCCATAGCCACCACTGGGATGAAGTTAGTGGAGCATTTTGTTCGCGCTGACCCTGTAATAGCAAATCACATTGAATTTTATCATACGCATCTGAAATCAACTCTTGCCTTTTCTCCCTTTAACCTTTAAAACTCTGTGACCCACCGCAGGGACAGGTTTTAGAAATTCATTCTGAGCCGAGAAGCATTGTTCAAACCTTAGGACCTTTTATTTCTGTCTCCATTCTGGGAAAACGATTACTGAATACTGCAAACTCGAGATGTGTGTAAAATGACGCACAAGACATTTTGAATAATTCCACTTGATGCAATGGTGCATAACAACTCTTGAGTCTCGGATTTTGAATATTTAACTCAGTTTAAAGTTATACAGTCGTTTCACTGAGGAGTTGGAACACACCAACACAGAATGTACTGTATATAAATACAGTACTGTGAGGACGCCATTATTCCTGCAACCCGAACCAAGTGATTTCCGGCCCACTTGTGATCAAACTGCGCTGTATGTGGCCCCTGAGCTAAAATGGGTTTGACAGCCCGTGGTCTAAAGGGAAATGCACAAATGCCACTAGTGATGTGTCTCGAGTCGGCGACGGGTTAAAACCAGGAAAAATAAAATCCTACGGGTGTGGGAGGGGAGGTGTCGTAGAGGGGATAGTGAGCCCACCAAGTCTCTGCAGCTCGCTCCTCATCAGTCCTCATTAGCTGCGACGAGCAGAACATGCTCACACACAAACCAAACCATCTGCGGGAGGGTTGTGTGTAATATAGGCACCAGGAGGAGGAAAGGACACAAGGACTTTATAGAAAATCTCCTGAAGAAATGTCTGTATGTATTTAGTTCAACTGCTTTAGTTACTTAGCAGGATTGTGTTAGACTAGTGGACTCGCCACAAAACTTAGTGGACAGCCGTCTGGGTCAGGATCATGGATTTTTTATTTATTTATTTATACATTTCCCCAAAAAAGAAATGTAAATATGTATTTGTTTTGAGGGGCAGCAGTGGCTCAGTGGTTGGCGCAGTCGGCTTTGGTAGCAAAGGTTGCTGGTTCGAGTCCTATTCAGACCCTGCTGCAGTGTCACTGGCCCTGACACTGATACCCCCAATGGCCCTATGTGTACTGGTAGAAATACCCCGTGACCCAGAATACTGGATAAGCGGTTGAAGATGACATGACATGATTGTTTTGGTGTCAACACATTAAGATCTCTCGCCCTCAAAAACAGCCAATGCCAAGTCACAAGCTAAAGAGCCATAGACAAGCTCTCGAGTGAGAGAAGATGAAGAACTTCATCTCATGCCACTTTCTGCTATTCACGTGACCAGCTAGCTACAGCTATAAGGTCTGCATGGATGGTAACGACTTTACGGGCGAGACCAATGAGGTTAAGCGGCATTCAGCATGGAATCACACCATCCAAGCGGCGGTGCCGATTTCCTCTTCACTGCCTTATGCTGGGTAAAAGGTTCTTGTGCACTTTCCAGGATGCGGTCCCGACGCTCGTTCATCATAAAAGTTGTTTGCATGTAAGTTTGTAGCACTCAAAGCACATGCTCTGCCACTGAGCTTCACCCCCCCCCCAGCAAACAGCTCATTTCTAGTTAACTATCCAGATGCAAGACTTCTGGACATGGTGAGGGAGCCTCGTCCGACGTAAGGTTGATTAGGAAGCAGGTTACCGTGGTAACAAGATCACTGATTTAGCCAGCCAATATTAGAATTTGACATCTGCAGTCGCTGCCGTTCACGGGAGGCGCTGCTTTCCCGCACCGATGCGAGGTGTGAGCAACGACAGTGGTATGTAATCATCAATCATCAGTCAAAATTATAGTGGGTGTGCAAAAGTGAAATCAGGGGCCTGTTCCTTTAAAGTGACTCGGCGGGAATGAAAAGGAGAAAAGTGGAGGTAAAAAGGTGAAATTATGCCATGAATAAAATACTGTTTGAAAGGCGCGCGGGCGGGGTGTACAGTACATTTGCACACTGTGCTGCCATAGCGTCACATTCATGGTGGAAGCGTCAGGGGCGAGGGGGCACAAAGGGGAACACGGAAGGCAGCATGGGAGAGAGGCGGCACCATTTGCATTTCAGCAAAATGCAGCTGTGGGGAGAGAGCTGTGCTGCAGGTAATTCCGAGTGTGTGAAACATGCGCCATTAGCGATGAATAATAGAAGGTGGTTGTGGTTCAGGCAGCGTTCGACGCCGGCGCTCGCAGGCTCGAGCCGAGTTCAAAAGAGGAAGTGTTATATCCAAGATCTGAAAGGCCGATGCAGTGAGAGGAACGGTCGAAATAGACATTCACATCCACTCCCACATGCGGTATTTACCCATACATGTCGGCAGACATACATTCCCTCCACCTGACCTCGTCCACCCTGCACCTTGGTGCGGGCCTTACATCTTCTTTTACACCTAGAGAGTGCATAAATCTCATCGCCGCCAAAATGGTGTGCGACTTCTACTCAGACTTGGAGAGGTCAGGTCAGCGGAAGGTGCCACGCTGACATTGTGTGAAAGAGCCAGGTGCTGCGAGAGCGAGAGAGAGAGAGCGAGAGAGAGAGAGAGAGACCCTAGAGATGCACAGGGGAGAGAGTGCACCATTCAACTGAATCATTGGGGCCCATCAGCGTAATGAGAGCAGATTGGTCCTGTGCAAAGAAATGCACAGAGGGGGGAATATTGAGAAAAGGGGAAGAGGATGAGATGGCGAGGGAGGGAGGGAGGGAGGGAGGGAATGATGGTAAAAAGAGACAGAGGGAGGAAATGGAGAGAGGAGAGAAGAGGGGAACATGAGAGAAGATCCATGGGTGAGGAGAAGTTGCACTGTTGATAGAAAGATGGATGGGAAACCGAAGGCCATGAAGGGAAAGATGATGAACAGTGGTAATTGCTGGAGGAGAGAGGCAAATAAACAATTACTTTTCCACCGCGGCGCCTCCGTGAAAAACATCAGAGGCTGCGATAACACAAAGGGAAGCAGACTGCTGGGCTCTCACGGCCCTGACGCTCAAAGTGACAGTAAGGGACGAGGAGGAGCGGATGACGGGATCGAGGGGGGATCCTCACTAAAAGAGAGAGAGAGAGAGAGAGAGAGAGAGAGCGAGAGCGAGAGCGAGAGCGAGAGCGAGAGCGAGAGAGAGGCGTTTAACAGAAGAAGTGACAACGTGTCTTATTTCCCTACGTAGCTCAGCAAGTGACGATACTGTTCAGCGAGAGCATCGCCAAAATGTTAAGATGTTTTTCATAGCGGGGTCCTGATATTTAATTAAACCCACCATTTCCGTGATTTAGTCCATTAGCTTCTCATTCTCATAACACCATCAATAGCGTCACTACTCCACAGCACTGACAACCTGGGCTATTGTTTGCGATCAGAGAAGCCGAACTTCTTAGAGGTCATTACTCATTTCTGGCATTTGTCTCGGCTCTGCTACGGAAAGTCATAAATTATTCCTCTCGCACATAATCCCGCTGCCAAAGCCGCATGTCAATCACTTTGGGAGTCACTCCCGTCACGCCTTTTTTTCCCCGGTGTCAGTTCCGTCACGTCCGGCGCGGAGGATCATCTATCAGTGGGCGATCGTCCGTTTGGATGGGTACCCTCTGTTATTACCCTCACGTCCTGCCCGCCCCCCTGGCGGAATCGCAATTGCGGAGTCAGTGCGGAGCCAGGAAGCCGAGAGGGCTGAGCAAGGGTAACAAGCTCTGGGGCGGGTAATTAATGCCTCCATTTCCCCTGCCGGTACAGTCGGGGTGGGTGGGGTTGGCATTGATCCGAGCGGGATCGGCCAGGGGGGAGAAGGGCGATGGGGCGGGGTCAGGAGGGGAGGGGGTAAAGTCCATGTGTAGAACAGAATAAAAGGTGGCGAGGTGCAGGAGAGGGATGGACGGGTTGGAGCCTGGCAGGAGCTGTTCCTCTTGAGATGGGTCTTCCGCTGGGGCCGACAGGAAGCCTGCAGCTCTGAGTGGCACTTCAAACCAATAAAGAACACACTGTGGTTCTGCACTCTTCTATCAGAATTGTAAAGCAGGGACATCCAGAGGGAAAATAAAGTGGAATCCAATGCTGCGTTTTTATACAGTAGATGCTGTAGTCGTAGATGATTAATAAAGGCGGGGGGGGGACTCTACATCCCAGCGTATCTCCGATTCACACTGCCAACAAACAGTGTCTAGTGGCGAGGTCGGTCAAAAGAGAAAAACGCAACGCGGCGGGTAATGGTGCCTCACGTAAACAAATGCGACCGCTCAGATAACCGAAACTGAACGGCCACTAAAGTAGCGACAAGGAAAGAAAAGCCATTGATACTGAGAAACAACAGGATCTGCAATTCACTTTTCTCCGCCCTGGGGGGGATTTAGTCACCATGTATTGAAAGGACGCAGCGAGAAATGTTGGGGAGGGTGGGGGGGTAAAAAAAAATGTAAACAAAAGCCAGGAGCCACATGGGAGTAAGTGGAGTGACCATGGCAGCCACCATCACTTTAACTGCCACATCTTTAGCTGTAGTCTCTCTGACCCTGTCTGTGTTTGCCTGGGAGGCAGAGGCCTGCCGCTGCTGACGATAAAACAAACGGACAGGCCCCATTTATACAGTCAGGTGTCATGACAAGGGATAAACAGCCCGAGTGCTTCGGGCCTCTTGTGGCACAGCCCGCCCGGATAGTGGGGGGGGGGGGGGCTATCGTCATCATCCTCATCCCTAGCATCATCCTCAAGATCATCACCATCAAGCGCAGCGATAGTGATGTTGGCAGAAGCTCCTAAGTGCCTGCTGGGAAACGGACAAGAAGTGACTCAGATTGGACAGAACTCAAGGGCTGCACTGTTTACTTTGCCGGGCTGTATTCATTCGTGTCACTGAATTAATCGAGTCACAAGGAAAAGAGAGGGAAAAAAAAAAAAAAGCAATTGCCAAAAACATTACTGGAGAAGGGGCGAAGGGCAAGGGGAGGAGGGTGGGGGGGCGGGAAAAAGAAAAAGGAACAGTCTCGAGCAGAGGCGAGGCGGCCATGGCGAGCACGCGGCAGGAATGACAAGAGCGCGGCTGTCAGCGTGAGGGATGAAAAACAGCACCTCCGGAACGAGGCGAGGAGGAGGCGGCGGCTGCTTCTTTCGAGGACGGGGAGGAAAGAGGTGTGGGGGGGGGGTTATGCGCGGGGACCACAAAGGCAATTATCTACATGCCAGCTTTGTTGTTTTTCACCACTGCCACGCACTTAAGGACTTGGGCGTACTGATTATATGACACCCAGAAAACCTTCAGGGTGGACAAGAGGCGGCGAGCCGGGAGTCATTACCCCGGCCAAATACACTTCTCATTTGTTTCTTCCGCCGGGCGAGCGCATCGGCAGTAATAAACAATAGCCGCCGGATACTTAATCACCAAACGCGTGCCTTTTGACGAACACGGCTGGAAATGGCGCCTGGTATGTGATGTGCTCATGTGAATCCGAACACCTGTGTTGTGATAGGCTCCGGTGTCGGGGAGGGAAATCACACGCGATCACTTGACAGATGGCATCATGTGGGCACAGGGGTTATTCTCTCTCAGTGTGAAAATCATTGTGCTGGCACCTTTAAACATCGCCAGCTGGTCTATCTCATAGCGCTCCATCAAATTTAGGCCAAAAAGAGTTAAAAAAAAAATAAAAATGATGGCAATTTTCTCCTCCTTCGTTTTTGCCATGTCTCCCTGAGGAATCGTGTCTTGTAGCGAGTACAAAGCTTAGTCGGAATATTCTGAAGGCCGCTACCGATAATAGCATCTATTTTGAAAGTACCTGTTGACAGGCTGTAATCTCAGAGCCGGGCCGGGCAACACACCGCCTGCAGTCTGACGGTTCAACAGCAAGGTCGCACACACAGTCGGATCGGCTGGATGTCTGAGTGTCTCCTCTATACATGACCAGACAGGCCAAAAAGGGCAGACCGGTACAATCATACAAACAACTACAGCTCTATAAACCTAAAGCTAAGAGCAAAATATCATCCACCACACAAATGGCGCCCGCTTACGAATTCAACATGCAAAGTGTATTCTGTGCACGTCAACAAGGCAGAGAGGTTTAATACGTCCACACTCGGGGTAAAAACACCTGACGTCATAGTGAAGGACACGACACCATGAATCACCCAGATGATAACAAGGTGAATATCAGAGCGGCTGTGATGTTGCTCTGGCCTCTAAAAGGCACACTAAGTCTTTGCAACCATGCTAGCAGCGGCGTTGAGCTCAATTCTCATACCAACAAGAGAACATAGAGATAGATCAAAAATAGATATAGGTAAAGTAACATTATGTAAACATCCAGCACTTAAATATTCATTTTACACTAACACAACACCAAAAGAGCGAGTATATGTACACTGGGGGGGAGGGAGTGTTCCTCATAATCTAATATAATTATCCTCGTAATAAAAGCAAGACAGTACAGTTCAGCTACTTTAAAAGGGGTAGCATGTTTGACTTGACTTAGCTTTCAGCATGTTGGCATATTTGTTACAGTTGGAGCACGTGGTGACGCCAAGGCCAAACAATCCTGGGTCCGCTCGCAAAGTCCATTTTACAGATCAGCCTTTCTGCCTCCATGAAGAGACCCACACGCACTTCAACCACCATCAGAATAAAGAGCTATTTGAATTCTCCCTATGAAGAGAAAAAGGAGCTGCAGTGCCTCCTGACCTCTCTCTCTCTCGTTCGGCAAAGGCAAAGAGAAAAGGCTCTCTCGCACTGCGGCAACAACCAGCTGTACCTGGCACACCCACATTAATATCAAAACAATGACAGGAGACCTGAACCTGAATCATTCTGGACTAAGCTCATCAAGTCAACGACTGGCTTAGTCCATATTATTATCATTATTATTATTATTATTATGAT
>JAFBJT010106647.1:78871-90888 GCA_016785325.1 Chascanopsetta lugubris
AGTTAACAAAAATCAAGTGCACACACACACACACACACACACACACACACACACACACACACACAGCAATGCCACCATGCTGTGTTTGGGAGTGGCTGCAGTGTTCCTGACCTCTTGTCTTTCATCTTGGCTCCAAGTAACCAAACTGATTTTGCAGTGCAGCTTCTTCAGTAACGCACGCTGCCACTAACAAGTCGAGGAGGCTCCCTCCCTCCTTTTCTTTTGCTTTTCTTTAAAAAACAAAAAATAAAAACATGTAAGAAATCACCAGCTGAGAAACTGTAACAGTTACACAACCTCCTCACAGCTGTCAGTTTCACTTGGTTCCTTTATATGCTATGAGCGAACCTGGTGTGTGAAGAATTAAAAGACGAAATGACAGTGTGGATGCTTCCATCTGAACAAAATATGGAGATTACTGCCTTCAAAAGAGCAAAGCAACAAGGCGGAGAGAGAGAGAGAGAGAGAGAGAGAGAGAGAGAGAGAGAGAGAGAGAGAGAGAGAGAGAGAGAGAGAGAGAGGGTGAGAGAGAATAAAGCTCCGGGCATTCATTTTATCTTCTCTTTTTGTCTCTGTTCTGGTCTGCTCTCTCATACAATATGCAATTGAGTGATGTTATTCTTTTAAATGCATCTAAATGTCAGGAGTAAAGCCTCCTTCTGCGGATGACTGACGTCTCTCTGTTGAAAAGAGAACAGAGAGCCTGATGAGGCTTTCAAGCCTCCGATTTCGGGATCCTTAAATGTTGTCATCGGCTTGGTCGAGATAGTGCCACTCAAAGCGGAGGGGAGAATTTAAAGGGCGTCGCCTCAAAGGCGGTAAAAAATTCTATTTTGGAAACAGATGGGCTGGTAAACCTTTCACACCTATCTGGCCACAGAGACCTTTACGAGGGCTGCGCTTTAAGATATCCTGCCGGTGTGTCCAATCTCTGTGTAATTCCTGGATCCGTTTGTTCTGCACATTTCACGCCAAGTGGGGAAGGGGTCGCGACCGTGACCTCCGGCGGCCCCATAACTCACAGGATGGACTGACAGAGGTGGCAGATACCCCCAGATGAAAGGTAACAACAAAGAGATGTTTAGCATGACGCACGGCACCGCAGACCCAAAGGATGATGGGATGGGCATGGAGTGACAACTAATGGGCCCCTGTGAAGTCTGAAGTTTGTCTGTTTCTGCCATCAGGGGGGGAGTGGGTGGGGCGGGGGGAGCGGGGGGAGAACACAGCCCCTCCCTGTGACAGTTAAGTGACAGTCTGGCCGCCAGGCCTGCATGGGCATACCAAGAACTCTGCTGCACAGCTCATTTATCACCTTTACTGATCACTCCAAGATGGAGGTAAGGGCAGAGGAGCTCTGTGTGACGCCGGTCGGTGGGCGTATTGACAGACAGATCAGCAGATGGGGAGAAGTAAATATGCAAAACAACACACACTCGGTTCGGTTAAAATAAACTGTGAAAATGACTAACCTTTAAAAAAAAAAAAAAAATGACATGAAAGGAGGCAGAAATGTTGCTTTAACATAAAATATTTTTGATTAATTAAAAAGTGGTTCTCTGACAAAAAGCATAGCACTTTAATCTATCTTAAATACTCCTGGCAGGGATTTTAACTCGCCCCCCATTTTTCATCCGCACAAGAGGCCTCTCAAAGACATGAATGATTCATCTCTCCAACTCCATTTGGACAGGAAGTGAAAACAAATGGAAGCAGCCCCCTCGCCACCCCCCAGAGAGCCCCGGGTCTACACCAGGGCTGGATGAACAACACTGAGAACACCAGGCTGAACCGAGCCAGCTCCACATCTCAGCTGCAACAGGAGCCTGATTCCCCCTCTGGGCCACTGCCCTCCTCCCACTATCTATCCAGAGAGAAAATGATTCCTCACTCACACACACACACACACACACACACACACACACACACACACACACACACACACACACACACACACACACACAACTACCTTATCCTCTGTTCAGCAACAGCCTCAACTCTGCAGCAACACCTCCGACTTTTCCAACCTGCAGATGTTTGGTGTTATAAATAGGATCCAGAGTATGAGATGCATCATCTGTGTGGTTTCAAACCTGATTAAAAGTCCGTATGTGTGTGTGTGTGTGTGTGTGTGTGTGTGTGTGTGTGTGTGTGTGTGTGTGTGTGTGTGTGTGTGTGTGTGCAGTTCAACTGGAATGAACAGAGTCGACGTTAAACATTTGCAGAGCCAAGAAATAAACAGTAACAGAAACAGCAAATACTGAGGGTGTGAGAGAGGAAAAACTTATTTCAGTCAGAGAATACTGTTCTGCCACCTGGGTGTCACTGACATTGTCTGCACAGCGTCTGCAGCCACACTCCGTCTCCCACACGGAGCAGTGGCGGCAGCGGCCAGCAAAATAAATAAAGGTGTGAACACTACTTTCCATTTCTTTCTTTTTTTCGTGACAACCCTGAGATAAAGGCCAGGACTGCATGCCACGCGCCACTGTTTAACCTCAGAACAGACGCAGAGGAGCATAATGAAACACAGAACGTTGGGGCAGAATAAATTATAAACTTATATTACATCACTTGGTAATGCAGATCAGCGCCATTGGTCCACAGCTGCTCAGGCGTGACGCAGACGAAGTGACCGTAGCTGTTCAACATCACCGGTGAGCACATTGCGAAATCAACAAGGCCGCACCAGGGATGTTCACTGGAGACGGACACAGTGATACATTGGAATTGGTCAAATAAGAGATTTTTCATCACGTCATGCTGCTCCTCCTCCCCAGCTGATTTACACCAGTTACTTGGTGTGTCTATGATGTACTATGTAAACTTCAGCAATTCCACTAATTGTGGTATATAAATGCCAAGCTTGCGATCTAACCCCCGGCACTTAAAGGTCAACCAGATATGTCCCATACAGATACAGCAAAACAAAAAGAGAGTGATCAAATACAGATAGAAATCAGCATTTCTGTAGGATAAACACACCAGCACACCCCTCTAGAGGCTCTCTAAAGGTGTGGTGCGTAGGTTTAAAGAAATACAAAAACAGAAAAAGAATAGAATATACATATTCAAACCTCACCTCAGGATGCCATTGAATATTTCACAGTAAACCGTTAGAGGTGAGAGAGATAATCTTTGAATGTGTCCATTTTTTTAATTGTTGTAGCAAAATTCATAATGAATCACCTTAATTTTACTTTGAAATAATTAATAATGTTATAAAATGTTATTTGGTACAGTATGTAAGATATAGTGATATCCAAAACATGTCCCAAACATGTTGGAGAGGAGTTGTCAGTTATACCCTACTATTAAAACTCAAAAAGTATTGAGTTTGTTCATTGAGAAAAAATATAAAAACAGTGTTGCAACATGGCTACCTTCATATGAAAAATGAAAATAAAGAAGCTCAATCTGGAGGAACCAAATATTTGTAGATTCAAGTGATTATACACCCATAAAAACAATAGAATAATTACATTTTACATTTTTGCCCATAGGAGCCAATTTAATTTCATCTAAATCTTCCAAAATGAACTGCCATCCCAGAGAAAGAGCACGCATATGATACCTTGTTGAAAATGATTCATATTAAAGCTTCAGCCTGTGACAGTTGATGGATGATTTCATATTCCAGTAACACAGATAGAAGTCCATGCTGTTTTTAAATCATATAATTGCTCATTTCTTTCTGTCAGTTAAGCTTCTCACTCTGTAAATATGAAGTGAAAACAGCAAAGTATCTGCATCTACAGAGCCTGGCACCTCCCTGTGAACATCAACAACACCCCCCGACCCCCCATCCCCACCCTCCTCCCTCCCTCTTACAAAAAAACTCACTGACCCAAACCCATTTTTTCCAGTCTAAGAGAAATGTCAAGTCCAGACCTCGAACTCGTCTCTTTGATGGGAACACAGCA
Source organism: Chascanopsetta lugubris (assembly GCA_016785325.1). NCBI lineage: Eukaryota > Metazoa > Chordata > Actinopteri > Pleuronectiformes > Bothidae > Chascanopsetta > Chascanopsetta lugubris. The sequence continues at coordinate 82,795 of JAFBJT010106647.1, forward strand.
GCCAAATATAGCTCACTAGTCTCCCCCTCGGCCTGACATGCATCAGGCTCCATGGGTTCTGCTAACAGTGGTAGATTCTGGCCAGCTGCCATGTAGTCACTTACGATTAAACATCATAACTGTACAAAGAAAATTATAACCGAGCAGCGGAGTGTACACTGTTGCCTAGTAACCTAATGCCATGTTGGGAATTCATCTTGCTATGGAACAGAGAACACTTACAGCCAGAGCCAATAATAGATCCTAGACCACACAAAAAAAATAGTTCCAGGGTGTCAACAAGCACGGCCAACACACACGACACCAAACACATCATGAGGTGTATGTTTAAGAATCAAGTCTCACTCCGCACTGCGCCTGGACAGGGATTGTTTTGTAAGTGTTGCTGCATTTGCAGCCACTTGTGAAATTATATAACTATTATTCATCTGTCATCTTGCAAGCGCAATGATGGATAGAATGAGGGCTGGCTTCCAAATGTGAAACGCAGTTTAAGAACACATTATGTCAGCAGGCGATGGATGATGGCGACTAATCGTTAAAGGTGTTTCTGTTTTTTTAACACCTTGGATCATAACGACTAACCCTGGAAATATGGATTGTGAGAAATTCAAGTGAAGGATGATGTGCAGATTTGAACGAGTCACAGCATCACATGGACAACACGGTGCTTTGCAATGCTTAAATAGAAATGGACTCTAAATGGTCGGTAATTATACGGCACTTTTCTAGTCTTGTGGCCACTCAAAGCACTTAAAAGTACAGTTCAGCACTTCACCTTCTCGGGATTCAGTCTCAAACTGGCAACCTTCATGTAAGTGATCAATACATTCAACCACCTGAGCCAGACGCAACCACCCACACATACAATAATTACCCCACACAAGGGTAATAAATTGAGTTGAATTCAAAACATACCACATACCCATCAGTTTGGGCCGTTTTCGCACATGCATCTATAATCATTTTCAATGCATCATTCACTAGGTTTACTGTACACACACCAGCCGTCACATTATCAATGCCTGCCAAGCACTGAGGAAGTCCTTTATGATCCGTGGATCTTGGTACCCTGTCCTTCTAAGATAAGATATATACTGTGTACACAGTCGAATCAGAACGAGCGCGGACTTTAATGGCAGTTGGAGCCACAGAGGCACATCTCTTGGATCAAACAACATGGTTGAATATTCAATATGCAATGTTATTCACTTCACTTGTAAGAGGTCGTGGTCTTAAAGCTAACTGATGTATAGTATTTTGCATATCTGCCTTTAATACCACTCATCAGTCAATGCTAAAACAACATCAGACAATCTGTTATAAAAAGATCAGTCCATAAAAAAAAAATACAGCATTTACTGCTCTGGCTGTTCCAACATCCACCTCTTCAAAATAAGAGCATTATTTAACTCCTTTAATCACCAATGAAAGTCGTGGCCTTATCACAGTGGGCTGTTAAAGATGCAAATAAATATAGAAGCTTCGTGTGTTAAAGCAGCCTGTCTCTGTCAGAGTCATTACACACTATTAATGTCCGATGACACTCTCTGTCATAAACGTCAAATTAACTTGAAGGCAGTTCTATTTTGGCACCGCATCAGATCGGCTCCTTAATGAGAGCTCGCTTCGTTTACATACAGAATACATCCAGGATGATACAATAACAGCGGCCGTCCATCCGTGTGCCGCAGGTGTTGATGTTACAGTGACATAACCTTGCACATCCTCCCACATGCTGTGCAAACACAGGCTTGCAACCGTGTGCGTTTGCTTGACAAAAGCCTCATTAGGGCAGAAGATTGGCTCAGTCATTTTGTCGTGTCATACTTTTCTGTCACCCGCCATGACACGCCACAACGTTCTCTCTCTTCTTCATGACATGAAGGCAGCTATCACACTGACACTGTCAGTGGAGGATGACACACACACACACACACACGCGCACACACACACACCCACGCTCGCACGCACGCACACACACAGGAAATAAATCGGCAGTGACAAAGCGTAATTCATCACTTTCATCACTTTAGCTGTGAAAAAGAAAAAAGGAAGAAAAAAAAAAGCATTGTATTCTCTCCACTCTGATTAACAAGCTCACTCTCACTTCTTATGTCATCTCTGCTGGTCACTGACTCTGTGGCGTCGACACAACAGTTTTACTATTACAATTCCACCGCACACCAACAACTTCGGGACAATAACAATCACCATTCATCGCACAGCCGGGATGCAACACGCTGCTCCTGCCAGCGCTGCTCGCCAGCTCTATGGCCAAACATGCTAACTTATCAGATCCAGTGAATAATCCACAGATGCCTGCCAAGATTTGTTCTATCGAAAAAACATTTTGTCTCATTAACACATTCCTTGGTACTATGAGATTATGTGTTAGGCTAAGTGTAGGGTGCTGTTAAAATGACTTTCTCTCCATGACACAGCTCAGATGGTACCTGCCCCCTCAAGCCATCTGAGCAGTGCAGACATCTGTGAGCGCCAACCTGCCAAGAACAAGTCCAATGTAAAAATATGATAAATATTCAGAAATGGAAAGATGGCTGAAGGGTCGTTTGGAGAGGGAGAGAGGGAGAGAGGGAGAGAGAGAGAGAGAGAGAGAGAGAGAGAGGCTGTGTGAAGTGGCTCCCATGTCAAACACAGGCAGTGTTTGTCTTGTGTCTACACGTGAGGACGTCGCGAGTACAGTGGAGGGATTGTGGCCTTTGTGTTTTCCTTGCGCAAAGAAGATTGAGCTGCACCCGCCTCCAGAGCACATCATTTCAAATGCATGACATCTGGGACAAGTCTGTGTTGGAGTGACAAAGTGTTGGGCAGAACAAGCGAGGACCAAACGAACGTTAGATCACATCCCTCATTACCACAGCTGCGCTGTCGCTCAGCTTTCGTGTTTCCACCGCGGAGGAAAAGAAACGCACTCTTACTTCTGACTGCGCTCCGAAGTGTTCACGTCTGCTCCCGTCTGTGGTGACTGCCATGCTTCTTCTTCAATACCTGCGAAAAATGAATAATACAGATGATGATAAATAATAAATGTCTTATTCACATACACATACATATATAGTACAGACGCACGGATGCTGGGGAGCTAAAGGTCAGACCAACACAAAACAGAATCCTGTTGTTTTGGATTCATTCGTTTTTCCATTAGGACCTGGATTTTGCAATAAAGTCTGAATTGAAGAGACACTACACGGGAAGCTGAATGTGCATGAGTTTGTACCATAATATTGGAGAACAGAACATGGAATAAGGAACACTCCGCAATTCAAGACATGACAACCTGTGACATGGAGCTGGTAAAGTACAGAAATACAGAAGCAATTTAAGATGCAATCACTCTTGGAAAATGTGCTGTACATGTATTGTGAAATCCTGTGTGTACAGCTTGGGATTTATGATTGTGTGCTCTCAGCATATCGTGTGCACTATGCTTCAGTGAATGATGTAAATACTTCTTCCAGCACTAGATATAACAAGTGTTGTAAAGCAGCAGCTGAGGATTATGTAAGTCAGTGGGTTGTAGTGTGATGCACATCACACAGCTCAAACTCCCCGGAGATGCTTCTATTCCTATTCGGTTTCTTATTTAACGGCTATTTTTACATTTTAATCAAGTCAAGTCTTGGGTGTAAGGACATGGGGGGGGGGCACACCGGTTAACTGACGGCTTTTTGAATGGAAACATTTAACACTTCCACCACTGACTGGTGAGCCCATTATAAACAAGTGTATTTATAGAAGGCCTTCACTACCGTACAACACCCAGCGTCTCGAAACCTATAAGTAACTGTGAGAGCCTGCGATGATTTACACTGGGACATTTTTGATTGTCGGGTATAAAATGAGCACCTGTGACCACGCAGCCAGCATATTAAAGATCAAGTGTAAAGGATTTAGTGACACCAAGTGGTAAAGTTGCACGTCATAGTTGAACGCCCCTCAAAACACACCAATCAAAAGCCCCTCTCACTTAAAAGATAAAAGTTTGAGTGTGTAGGATGTTTTGCCAGTTAGTGCACATTGAAGCTGAATATCCTCTCCCCTCAGCCTTCACTACGACAGCCATCATTGAAACTCAAAGGGTGCTTGGTATGCACACTTCAGACTACTGTAAATACACGGCATCCTCCAACTCAGATACAAAGGGCCCATTCTGAGACAATGAAAAGAACTATACTATACATCGAGTTTATTATACATCATGAGTCTAACTGTTTTCAATTTTCAGCCAATTGCAAGTTAAACCAGAACTCCACCTGCTGTACCTTTATCTCTGAATCTTACACACTGGACCTTTACTGTACCAGCCTTCCCAATTGTTTTCGCCTCCTTGCTGCTGTTCAACAACATATGGATGCACTATATATATATATTTTATAAGACATGTAAAACACCCTTATAAAAAGTGCAGTTAGTCTTTTGTTGTGATTGGCTGAGCCGCATTCAACAGCACTGTAAAATCTTTATTTAACCGTGGCTTAAATATAATTAAACCATGTTTTCACAGTTTCGCCCATTACTGTGGTTTTATAAAAAGAACCACATTACAGTGAAAAATGGATTCTAAAACTTTTCGTTTTGCGTCATAGTGGAGTTTCACACACACACACACACACACACACACACACACACACACACACACACACACACACACACACACACACACACACACACACACACACACACACACAATTTGTGCTGATGTGGAAACGCTCAGTGAAGCTATACCTTGAGGACAGGGCAGAGGGTTTTGGTGACTGGGCTGCTCCGCCGGTGGAGGACATGCTGGACCCGATGGCACGATGACTGAACCGGCTATAAATAGCCCCGGGTGGTGGAGAGAGGGGACGATACATAAAAACCGAGCCAAGGCACCGGCAGCCTGGGCGACCTGTCTGCCCCATTGTCCTCTTATAATCTCAGTGATGGAGACACGAGGTCAGCTCCGGCCGCCGTCTGTCCTCACGATGGGAACTAGGCTCCCCGGCAAGTTCATCACTCAAGTCTCTTTGTCTAAACAGCATCGAGCAGATTCATGTAGTGCTAATGTAAGGTCAAGTCGTGTGTGTGAATCCCAAGATAATATGAGGAATTGGAACCCTGCTTTTACTTTATTCATACTTTGCTTGACGTGTACTACATTGAACTATTCTAATGTTTAACACCGCCCACATAAAACAATAGTATTAATCATGAATGTAAAAGGAATGATGATAATTGGGTTTTGAGACATCCAAGTAGCGCCGCATCTTGTAACAAGGCTAATATTTGCTTGTTATGGCATAACATAAAAATCCTAAATGTGAGAGCTGTGACAGCTGCACTCACAGATGAAGGTTTGCAATGGTGCACCCCCTATAAATAGCATCTGCGGCTCCACAGGTCCTCAAAACCATCATTAAAATTTAAACAGTGCCATCTAGTGGCTGTAGAGTACACTATCAGGAGCTGAAACTAATGATGCTGTTTTATAACTGCAAAAATATTCACCAAGTGCAACTTGAATCGAAGATTCAGTCATATAATGTGCTCATCGGTTGCTCAGATAGAGTTTTCATTTCATTACTATGAATCTAAGATGTCACCTGAGAACGCTCCCACTCCTCCGCTTATAAAAATTCCAAATGGTGGGAATTTTGTTTTATTTCAACCGGGGCCTGACTGAGTGAGCGATTAGCAGAGATTATATGCAGATTTGTCATCGTCATAAATTCCCCGCCGTCTTTGGTCTCACATTTTTATTTGTCACTTCAAAGCATTCTTCAGTAGCTCTCTGTCGTTTACCGTTTGGCGCGGTGGACAAATGTCTTCCCACCAGAGGAGGAACAAAGCACCTCGCTCGTCTCTGTTCACCTGTTTCCCACATCAATGCTCATCACATGTCACACTGTATTTGGACGTTTGTATAAAGAGATATTCCTTTAACCCTTGTAATACATTTACGCCTCGACGGTGACAGTGACGGCTCCCTTGGAATTTGGACTGATCTGCTGATTGTGAGCTCTCCAGTATCTACACGAACACTCCAGCAGTAGTGGTGGTGGTGGTGGTGGGGGTGGGAAATTCAATTCTATCTCTTCTCATCTTGCCACTGTCCTGCAGCAGCTGGGACGGAACCCAGTGGGTGCACCGCTCTCGTTCCGGGACCCCGGCGGTCCAGCTGTTTGCTATCCCTCATCCTGACGTCTGGATGTACAGGGGCACAGCCCGGCATCAGTGAATCTGATGAAGGATCCTGCATGCCTGTCACTGAGGCTGAGTCATGGAGGTGCGGGACCCCACAGCTGGCAGCTACGCGCTAAGGACCATGTCATTTCTCAGCCGCAGCTCAAACTGTCATGAATCTTCTCAGATATGGAAATTCCACTTTGTTGACATTGAATATTTGCAGTTAAACGGCAACTTACTCGGCTGGTGCAGAAGTGGGCAATAACACTCACCTCTCCTGGTAAATCTTGACACCTGCATGGGTCAGACCTGGGGGACATCTTCCTTTACTAACTGTGAAAAGGGAGGAGAGAAGAGGTTGATGAAAATTGTGTAGCACAGGTAAGGTGATGTTGAGATGAAGTTAAGGAATCACTTGCGACACTAGAATGACCCACCTGTATTTAGACTATTACTTATGAGAGGCCAAGGTTTGACAAGATCTTTTTGTAGCATCATATGTTGTCAAATAAGTCTCTCAAATCCCACATTTAATGCAATTCGTAAACATGCTTCTTGTAGCATGCACTGCAGTAAAGTATATATCAATAATCAATAGTGACATGATGTCAGTCATTTTCCTCATACGCCCAACACTGTTCGGTCAAAACATCTCACCATCTCATCCACTATTCCCTCCTTTACCCCCACAAGTGGCGCCTGTGGCACAACAGCTCCACCTAGCTGCAAGAGCCTATAACAGCATATCAATATAGGGTTAAGAAGAGAGTGGTACATTTCAATGATGAGGGTACAAATACAATATCGATACAAATTGATGAACAATTCAGTGATAAAGTACATCAACAACACTAAACTTGGGTATGAACCTTAAAATATGGCTAATTACAATAATCACACAGAGAATTAAAATGAGAGACAATTAAGATTAGATGAAGTATATTGAATTATTGTGACTATAATACTCCAATTTGATGGAAGAACTGAATAATCTTCGTATCTTTCATTCATTTCCCTATTTTCTTTCTCTCGGGGCTGAGTGCCTTGTAAACATGGCGGGTGTAAACACAGGGGGTCAGGGTGCACATTTAAAGAGGGGTGGAGATTTCAGAGGTATGCGCATAAGCATCTGTTTTCTTCATTTATGCATTTACGTCTTTGTGCACGCTTAATTTAATATGTTGCAAGGCCACTCCTGACACAGCCTCCCCGGTGAGAAACTATTCCTGGGGGTTACTGTGGCCTTCAGGGGGCTTAAGGAGGGATCCAGAAGGATTACCCCCAACAGAGGCAACCAACGTATACCCAAAATGATCAACATAGCTGTGACAACAGCCCTTCCTCCCCCCTCCCCCTTCTTTGCTTCCAGTTTCCTGGAAATGTGAGACTACTTTGAAAATTTGCCTGGTGTGCATAAAGTGCATTCTTTCACAGAGACCCCTCAAACCTCCCCCAATCTCAGAGTCAGCGTTTGCTTTGTTGCTTGTGTTTGTTATAACACTAATTCCATTTGATGGATCATAATCATAGGGAGCCATCATCTCTACCCTCTGCATGGCAGCTCGAGGTGGATACTCCAGGCGCTTATAAAAAGCCAACTAGAAAATACTGCAATGGAAAAATGTATTCATTAATATGCCAAAATCGAATGTGACTGTAACATTTCAACTGGTAATATGTAGTGATGACTCCTCCTGTCTTATGTGGCTGCTCAGTGAATGTTTTAACCCATGTTGAACAATTGAGACACACTGAGGACTGCATGCCGGACTGTTTTGTGTCCAAGCCTTTGTAAACATTCGAATCAAGTCAACCCCTGTCAGACCTGTCTATTGTGTTTTCTCTATATAGAGAATATGACTGACCCTCATCAGATGTTGTGGGTGTCACGTTACCAGAGGGAGT